>LOJH01038527.1:5765-18837 GCA_001685095.1 Ellobius talpinus | reverse complement strand
AGGACCTCTGGAAGAGCAACCAGTGCTCTTAACCACTGAGTCATCTCTCCAGCCTGATTCAATATTTTTCTAAAGATTATGCCCTTATATTCTAATATAGATAGATTTATCTTTTTAGTTGACAAAGCAAATATGGTAAGAAGTAGCTCCCAGTCTAGAAATCAAAATAAACTAAACATAATTAACAAATCCGAATTAAGTACCTGTCATGGGCAGACAATATTCAAAAGAATTGTAGTTGACTATTAGCTCTTGTCTGCTTAGCTAGTTCAAAATTCATTTCAATCGTAGACACTTTGGGGAAAGTTTTCTCTCCATGCCCCATTTGGACTAACGCTCTCATCTTAACCTCCTGCATTCTCCTCTCCAGTCTGGACTTATTTAAAGTTGGCGACCTGTTTTTCATCTTATAATATCTCAAGAAAGCATTGTTAGAAATAGTGGTGAGCTGTGCTAGATGCTACAGAGAGCTACAGATGGAGGTTCTTGGGGCTCCAAGGGATCTACGTAAAATCATCCATCTAAAGCACAAGTGTCACCATTACTGAACCGTAGAAGCAGTGTTGGCACGCCATAGAACATTTATCCATTCCTGCTCCACCATCAAAGACCCTTTACTTCATTCCTGCCTTACCTCCTCCTCTTGCTGCCTGCTGGTGTGACTTCTTCAAGAACGCCTCCAGTCCTCTCCCTCTCGAGGCCATCTCCCATGACCCTTCTTGTTCTCACACTCTATGTTATGTCCTGAAAGGCAGCTCCTCTTTGACATGTGGCGTTGCCTCACTCGTGTCTTCTGAAGTCCCTGATGGCTTGTTTCCCCTCTCTGTCCAGTGTAAATGGCCAGGTCGTATTGGTGGGGAGGTGTAAGGACCCTCTGAAGAGCAAGATCCTGCTGAGTGAAGAGGCGGCTGTCATCCAGTCACTGTGATAGGGAAGCTTTCAAAAATAATAATTGAAGTATATTTTTATCTTAGAGACTAAGTTTCAAAGTAGTTTCCGTTTGTAAATTCCCTTTCTTTGAGGAAGTACCCTCAACATGGTCATTATGGTTTAGTGGCTTAGGTAAGCTAGTGCCAGGAGTTGCGTTACTACAATCATGTATAGATCATGCCTTCAAGTAGCTTATAGTTCAATTGAATTAAACTTAACTTTCTGAAATAAAGCCATTAATTTATTACAGCTCTTTCATGTTGATCTCATGGGGCCTTAGAGGATTCAAGGGATCATGGACCAGAATTGTCTTATCTGAGAGATTGAGTCTCACTTAATTTATGTGCTTTCTTCTTGTATCTGCCAAGAAGACATAAGAAAGTTGAACAGTCTAATTCCAAAGGAATTTAGATATCTAAGGGCCACCAAAATGAGCAACGTGAGCTCAGATACTGGTTTGGGTGTACTGTCCGTACTACTACTACTTACTACTACTACGGTACTACGCCTGTAGAGCACTACAGGACCATCCGCGAGCTGGGCAAAGGGCCTGGAGATTTAAACACACAAACACACAGAGACAGAGACACGGGTCATCCTTGAAACAAGATTGCCCCCTTTATTGTGTCCCAGAGCCGCTTATGTATGGATCCTTAACTGATAGCCATGCCCTAGCCAAACCCACCAGAAACCACTCCCCTGCCATTAGGAACTCCTGAGGGTCTCAAGCTCAAACCCAGGAAGAACAAGTTGTTTTGCTCAGAGCAGCTGCAAGCATAACAGGTTGTTTACAGGAAATTCAGGGTCTGGATCCACAGCCCCCAACATTTGGGATCTTCTAAACCAGGAATATTTCTCTCAGCATATAGGAGGGCCTACATTTTCACCGTTGGATCTAGGTGCCTGGAAGACTTAAGGGGATCTCCAGATAAAGTGCAGAGGCCAAGTGGTACATTTAAGTTCACCTTCTTCCCTGCAACAGATAAGCATGCTCCCGGTGGTATTTTGCTTTGTAGTTTCTCAGGTTCTTTTCCTGTATCTTAGATAGGAAATCTCTTCCTCTCCTCAGAGCTGTGAGGGGATATAGGTGATCGGCTGGCTGTAGGAGGGGGTGGTCAGGGTATACAGTGGTAGGTGGTAGGGATGTAATGGTGTTGGAGGGTCTGGGAGGAGTAGGGTAGATAGAATCAAATACATTGTATACAATATGAAATTCTTGAAGAATATATTCAAAGTATATGTATTTTTTTAAAGAAACTTACTCTTCTTCCACTTGGTGTACACGGCTCACAAACAAGATGTTCTTGGTCAGAAAGCTGCTGTCCCTTAAGCTTTTAGATGCCCCTAACTTCAACCTTTCTCCATAATTCAGTCTCCATCCACCCTCTAGTATTTTCTTTCCTATGTATTATTTTCTGCTATTTTCAGGTAAAACTCCTACTTGATAAAAGCTCTTTCACAGCCAGTGTTACCAGTAATCTCTTCCCTGTGAGTAACTGTAATTATGATCATTCTCAAAGGATTGTGTCAGCATTCCATGCATTTTTCTGGTGAGGTATTGAATATTCTGAGAACCGTATACAGCTTACTTATAGAGTAATTAGCTTCCTACAACTTCAGTCTTCACCATTCCTACTTGTGCTGGTGACATTCCCCTTTATCTGTTGGATTTTTTTTCCTTAAAAAAATATTGACAGTAACTTTCAATTTTCCTCATTTGTCTTACTTCATTTTTCTCTTTTTTGATGTTTCCGTTTGCTCTCCCTGATCTGCCTAATTAGATTGTATTGTTTCTAACCCATCCATCTATTTTTCTACAGTGTTCCTGCCCCAGGCCACATCTACACATTTAGAGACCATTCACACATTGAATGAGTTTCCACCTTTGCTGTACATTAGTAATGAAGACATTAAGTGGGATTCTGATAGTGCTCCTTTCACGAGCTGAGGCATCATTTAGTATTCCTGTCTTAATTGTGGTCTCTTAGCCAATTTTTACCCATTATGATGCTTATCCCATTTTCCAAGTAGTATTTCTTAAATACTATATAAAATTATAAAAATCTGTATTCCTTACATTTATGCTTGCCATTTAGTTCTAAATTTATAATTCTATAATTTTCTTGTAGGAAAATACATATCAGACTAAAATGGCTAATTTGGTTTCAAGCCATAGTGGCTTTGTCATATTGGGAATCATTAGACATTATGCTGCCTCTTAACGTATTCCCAGTCCCTGTCATCAGCTCCCCCACTCAGTAATCCTGTTCAGACTCCTCTGGCATATGTATTATTTTGAAAAAAAAAATGAGTGTATTCCCTACCCCCACTATTTATTTTACTTAAAAAGAAGAAGAAGAAACTCCACATAGGTGGGAAAAGTAAACACTGTTCTTTGATGGTATCTTAGTTTCTTTGGGCTGCCATAGCAAAGTACCTGAGTTTGGGTGACTTATAAGCAACTAAAACATATTGCTCACAGGTCTAGAGCTCGAGAATTCCAAGAGAAAGTGATATCATCTTTGGTGTCTGGTGTTGGCCTTCTTCCTCGTAGTTGGGGCCTTTTCACTGTAATCTCATAAAGCGGATGGATCTTGGTGAGAAGGGTCGTTAGTTCAGAGAGTTGACAGCGTATTCCAGAAAAGATTCGGCTTCCCTGAGAGTAGTGTAGATAGAACTTTATGCAGAAAAGGTGGTCACAAGAGGTCTGTGTGCCATTGCTCAGACAGTCTCTGCGTTACAAACTCCAGGAGGGCTTGCTGGGCAAAGAGAGTGAGGCCCAGGACTGCATGGTTGTGGTGTCCATGAAGTTTGTGGATGGGCTGATGGTCCACAGTGGAGACCCGGTTAACTACTATGTTGACACTGTCACGCTCCATGTTCTCCCCAGACAGGGTGTGCTGGGCATCCAAGTAAAGACCATGCTTCCCTGGGACCCAAGTGGTAAGATCAGCCCTAAGAAGCCTCTACCTGATCATGTGAGCATTGTGGAACCAAAAGATGAGGTCCTGCCCACCACCCCCATCTCAGAACAGAAGGGTAGGAAGCTAGAGCCACCTCCCATGCCCTATCCAGTGGCTCCAACATAACAGGGTCTTGGCAGCTGCTCGGAGGCTGGATGTTGTCCTTGTCCTGTAAAGACATTTAATGAAATCTTACACAAAGGGAGGGGGAAAAACTTTCAGATATTTTCCTTTTCAGGCAAATCTGCCTTCTAACTTGAAATCCTAATCTTCTCTGGAGTGTTTTTTTTCCAAGTTAGTCCTCTGATCTAAGTAGAATATGAAGCAGGTTTTTTTGCTCCTTAACATCTGGCCTGTGACTGAAATCTGCAATATCCTTGTGTGATCTCTGTTGAAAATCTTATAATTGGATAAAGGCTTAGTTGGCAATCTTATGGGACAAAAAATCCATGAAAACTATACTTCATTTATGTCTCAGGAGAACAAATTGTCCTAGACAGGTGGGAAACAAAAGTAAAACTTTTGAAACAGGTAGGGAAAGCAACCGAGAGAGCATTTGGTACTGGCTACCCATGTGTTTGCCTGTATGACGTCTCAGTGATGCCGAGGAAAATGCTGTATTACCCTATGTTCTAAGATTCTTAAACCTCATTGAACTAGAGTTGGAGTCCTAGCTTCTAATCCTGGACCTTCCCAGAGAAAGAGAAATGGGTAGGGTCTTTTTCCCTAGAAGATCATCTGCATCTAATTCAAACTGATATACATAGTAAAGAAATGTAAATCTCAAGTGGAAAATAGGGCATATAGCAAGATTAAGTGGTGCAATGGCATTCTCAAGGTAGGGTCCCTCTCATCTTCCCTGCTCTTGCCATGGACCATTTCCTCCTAAGACTAGTTCTCTTTATATTTCTGACTTGGTTATAGCAGTTCAGATGTCACTTGCAAACATGACAACATCTAGAGCACAGAAAAATGGGACCACTGCCATTATTTCAAAGTTTCTTCCTGAAGATAACGAGAACATTCCCTTGAAGAAGTGGCTCACATGCCCACCCACCTCTGAATCACTAACCATGCATCAGTGCCCGAGGGGGGGTAAACACAATTGGCATTCTGTTAACAAGGAAGAGTAGGAAGATATACAGGTATTGGGAGAGGTGGGGTACAGGATAGGCACTGGAGGCATATGTAAACGTCTACTGCATGTTATGACTTCAAACATTTCCTTGTCATGGCTGCTATGCGGTTGGTAGGTACCACTGATGTATAGAAGCAAGAAAGATACAATGCAAACTAATTAGGGACAGAGAAGTGAGCTAAGATCAATAATTATTCTGATTACAGCCACAATAAACCCTAATGAGTTTGAATGTACTAATTTATGTCTTCTTATACTCAAGAGGTAGATGCTCTTTGATTAGTGAAAAAAGAAAAAAATTAAAATAATTTGCTTATTTCTCAATAATTCTCTCTGGTATATTTTGTACTATAGGTTTATATGAATGTAAACAATTGTATTAACTTGATATATCATTCTGCTAACAAGAATGATAATTATGGATGTTTATAACTGGACATGATTTCTTATGCATGCTTTTGTAAAGTAAGAATTTAGCATCCAAGATAACTTAGTAATTTGCTGAGATCACACAAGTAATAAGTGGCTAAGCTAGGATTCAGACATGAGCTCACCTGCTCATGTCCCTTCCTACTCAACATGACTGCCTATTTTCTTGGAAGATAGTCCTAGGACTATCATGGTCAGCAGAGCTTTAAATGATTGGACCCTGCCCATCTCCATGGCCTCATTATTTATCCCATGGCCCTTGATCAATTTTCTAACCATATGGCTTTCTTATTGTTGGTGTAATAAGCCAGTCTCTTCCCCACCTGTGACCTTTTGCATTTGTGATTCCTTCTGCTTGGATCACACAGCCTCCGTTCCTATGGCTACATCCTTTCTAACCAGGCTTTGAAATAGCTCTTCTTTCTAACTATATCCAAGGACTAGCCCATCTATCTGTTTAGGTGTCCTCCCCAGCCCTGACTGTTTCCTCCCCACTTATGTTTGCTTTATGGTACTTGTAATAGTCTCATATAATTTACTCAGTTATCTAGTTTTTGATCTGTTGCCTTCCACCCATATTTTAAAATGAACGAGCAAACAAATGAATAAGTCAATTAATGAATGAGTGCTTACAAATCTTGATTTCTAGTAACCCAGAATCAGCCTTTATCTCCCACCGTAAGGTAAGATGCCAGTTGTCATTTGAGTCTGAATATATCAAGCTCAGAATTTTTTCTTGTAAAATTTTAAAACTAATTAAATCTATATTATTCTGTTCAAGTGAAAAAGAAACATATATCAAAGTTCTTTGGCAAAAAATACACTTACTATAGTTATATACATGTGAGTTTTAAGAAAGCCTAGTGCAAGAGAGGCATTTGAATAATAAATTCTGGATTTCTTATTTAGAATAGTTTATTGACACCAACACTTTTAATTTGGTTTCAACTGTTTAAGAAGGAAATTAATTATAAGACTGAATTTTAAAGTGGGAGAATTATATAATGGTAAATTCACTTAAAATTGATTTCTTTGCATGCACTTAATTTTTCAACTCATATATGTACTTAAATGACTCCTTTCTCGGAACTGTGTTCTTAATTGTTCCAAAGTAATTATGGAGGTGCAAATTGAAAGATAGCTTTACCGCACATGTTAATTCATAAGCAATTGGCATACATGAAGCAATGTTTTCTTCCAAAGTCCTTTTGCTCTGGCTTTGCCTTCTTCATCAAAGTGAGTGCTTTTGTAAGTATCTGCAGTTTTTAATTTTATTGTTGTTCTGTGGGTTGTGTCATGCTAATTACAGTGCAAGGCATTATTTTTCTGAGGCTTGCAGTGTGATATTGGCATGCAATTAAATAAACCATATTTAAGTTGGACAAAAACTTTGCATTCCCTTTGTCCCTGTTCATTTTCCCCTAGGCCCTCCCCGCAGGGGACCCCACAAGCTAAGATATCTTGCCCTTAGCCTGTAGTATGAGACAGTCCGCTTCCTTTTTTTTCTCTTGTCACCAGATGTTCCCTTGTCAGGAAAACCTGCTAGTCACTTACTATGAAATATATTTCAGGCTAAACTTCCAGCATCTGATTTCCAAAAACAGATTTAGACTTCATAGTGAGTAAAATGTGTTTGTATTTGCCACCAATTTACAGTCAAGTTCTTGCAGATTCTTTTTATATTAAGCCTTAGAAACAAGTCAGAAGAAATGAAAAAAGGACGTTTTAATGTTGACATCATACTTTCTTCATTCCTCATGTATCTTGGTGGAGAGCCCTTCTTGTTTCATTTGCACTTTTTAATCTGAGTAAGGTTGGAGATATAAATTTGTTGGCATTCACTGGGATCCTAGTGAAAATAAGACCAGGAATCAATGGCTGGGCTAATGTGTCATTATTATTTAAATATTATTATTTAAGTTTTATAGGCATATGGTCTATGGCTCTTGGGGGCCTGCTTTTGGCTGGGTGGTTTCCATGTATAATAGACTGGCCCTTTTATGTGCCAACTGAATTCTTTCTTTTTCTTTTTCTCCTTTTTTTCCCTGTCAAGGCTGTGTAGGTGAGAAGCAGCATGGGGTTATAGAAAATGCATAGCAAACACAGTAGCGATGAGAAAGAATTCATAATGGGTACACACATTGCTGGAGTATTTCCCAAGTACTTTGCAGGGTGGTAGTGAGGTTTCTTTGGCTGAGGCAAAGTGGAGCATGTGCTTTTCCATATGTAAGCACTGTGATTTGAAAGGTCCTTTATGGTTCACAAAAGCAGCTGCATTTGAGCTGGTGTGGTAACCATAGCTTTGAAAATTCACTTAAATACTGCAAACTCCTGACATCCATTCGGAGATTTGGTTGCATGTCGGAAATTTACGTATTCACGAGTGACACCGAGCAAGTATTCTTTGTTAGATTGTGAGGCAATTTGTTCATTCCATTGGGCTTTTTATATCAAAACTACATTCTTAGCAGTGTTTGCAATGTTACATACAAATGGAAATTTGCAATGATGACTTCTTAATTTTGAAAGCTATGGACAGCAGTATTACTTTGCCTACTAAAACACTGGCTTACCTTTAAGTTTATTTCATTGTATGGACAGACTTTCTTCCCAGGAATTTGTACCCTCTAATGCACTATTTCTCAATGAGATTTTAGGTGTTGCCCAGTTTTCCCTTATGAAACTCGGGGTCCTTTTTTGTGTTTCTAATATGAGATTTTTGTCTACTCTTCTTAATGATTTTAGTGAACTAGCTTCACTTTTCTAAGAATTTCAGCTCTAAATGATACTGCTAGCATTATTTATTTTCATCTTCAACAAGTCATTTGCTACCAGTTCTCCTCTTGAGTAACTAGGACATGATTCTTTGATTCTTTGCTAGTTTTCTATTTATTAAATACTAACATACTTTACCATCTTCATGGGTTGCTTAGAAAACAAAGGATGAATGCTTTGTTTTTGTATTTCTAAATGACAAAGGAAAAAAATTACTGCAAAATAGGATTAGTACAGATAGTTTAAGCTGGAAATCATCTTAAATGTTTCATGGCTACACTTTGTGCTAAATATAAAAATAATTGTGTTTCCCATGTGTTAGCATCAAAAGCTCTGGTTGGAAAACCACATGGTCTAACAAGTAGGTCACTATTGATGGTAAAACATGAGACAGGAAATGTCACAGTTAAGATTAGAGACCCAAGCAGTATGTCTCACCATGCTTGCATTGGTCGTCCAAAGAACTAGAAGGCTCAACAGGATATAACTAACTTTAGCCCAATTTGAAAGCATTAGCAAGGATGGCCTTTTAATGTCTTTTTCTCATTTGTTTCTATATAGTGTAATTCTCCTGTTGGGCAAAATAATTGAGCTGCTTAGGTTTGCACAGTGACAGACTTGAGAATGTCAATTAAAATTATAGCCATTACATTTTGTAAGTGTACACAGAAAGCCATAATCAGCTGTATACACTTACATGGATGGGTTCACTTGATATTTGAAATTGTTAACAAGGATAATAGATTGAAAACAGTTCTCACGAGTTCTTTTAAAAGTTTCCTTTGTCTTCATATTTGAAAATGTGGTCGTGTAGGCACATAACAGAGGGTGCCTTTAGGACATCTAACTATCAATTCTTTGGGGGCAATTTTGTAAGAGGGAATTTCCACCACTGAAGATACTGAGTTTTACAAAGACACTGGATATTCTAGATGTTAGGCAAAAGAGTGAGGGGGGGAGGGAGCAGTACTCTCCAACCTTTGTTTTGATGAGAGATAATAATACATTTTGAGGACTCAAACCAAAATGGAGCCTTAGATTCTGAACATTGCCACTCCTTTGTGCTACACTAAGCAGTTGAAAACATGCCCAAAGAGCCTGTGGTTACTTGGACGAGGACATAGAGACATGCCGTGATGACTGAATTTGGATCTGTCATTAGAGCTTTATTCATCCACTTCCAGCACAGAGTCCTTCACATGTATACCCTGGCTTACAGACTCACTGTACTTTGATTGGAGAGCTTTATTGCTTGAATCTCAGAGGTCTCCCTAGGCTTGTGTTTTCAAAGGTTCTTAATGCAGATTAAAACACTCTATTTTGTACGGGGATTATTTCATGTAGGTTATAACTTTGAAGGGGGCAGAGATGTAGAAGGAAATCTCAGTGGAATAAGTATTTTTTAATTTATTATTTTAATGGAGTAGAATATAGAGCATTTACCATATCAGCTTTCAAAGCATGCAGTTCAGTGGTATTAAATACCTTCATGATGTGCAACTGTTAACGCCATCTATATCCAGACCTCATTCAACTAGAAATCTATACCCCTTTAACAGTAACCGCCTATTCTTTCCCCCACAACACCCTGACAAGCACCGTTCCCTACATTTGTCTCTGTGTTTTTGATGGCTTCATCCCATTTTAAGAGGGACCGTGAAGTATTTGTCTTTTTGTCTGTCTGAGTGTTGTCATTTGGTATAATGATCTCAGCAGTCATGCATGCTATTCTATACACCAGACTTTTCCTCTTACAGTTGAATAATATTCATAAGTGAGAAAAATGTCCATGGTATTGTAGTTTGTATTCCTTCTCCAGTTTAAACACAGAACCTAGATCTTCATGCCTGATCCAAGAAGAGTATACTGGGGAACAGGTTAGAAATACAGCCTTCGAGAATGAAAGTCCTGGGAGCTGTTTCCTGTCAGCAGTGAAAAGACGGTAGGATTTTGATTGGAGAGAACCCGGGAAGCATGACAGCTGATGTGACAGCTAGCCCTTTCTCCCTCTACGTGTCTGTTCTCAGCTATCACAGTGTGAGCTGGTTGTGAGCTGAAGGCTCAGCTCCTTGTCTAGACCTGGTTCAGAGAACATGAGGTGACAGATTTGTGGAAACATCCTAGAAAAGATCTAGGAATGTCTGAAAGACAGTTTTGCTTTTAAATGGAAGGGTAGATTTTGCTTGCTCTTTCTAGTTTCAAGAATGTATGAATAATAAATATTTAAATCCTTATGTGTTTTGCACAACCACTTACCATGTTGAAAAATTAGTTATCTGTTTTGGGTTTCTACTATAAGATTTCTTTCTAAAGTCAACATAAATAACCAGATGGTCAGGTCTTCTATTCTGCTTTGACCCTAGTCCAAATCCTGACCCCCTAGTTCTGGCTCTGCCTCTGTCTCTGGCTGGAGGTGATATAGAAGCCACCAGACTCCTTTCAGGGCCTTAACATTTCCTTCTTGGGAAAGGAACAAAAACCTAGTTTATTTCTATGGACATGTTCTGGTGTTAACAGTGTGATACTGTTCATCTTGTAAGCCTACTGACTGGCTTCCTTTCTGCAGTTAGGAAGGTGTCAAATCAGTATCTGGTTGGTAACTTACAACTGTAAGGGCAGTGCTCACTAAGTTACTAGCTGATTGCTTAAATTAGCAATTGGGCTCATTATTTAACCCATGTTACACTGAAGAACTCAATTAAATGTGTCTGATCACCAAAGAATAACTGGTTAAGTTTCATTCTTTAATACAAGAAGAAGCAAGGCCATTTTTTACCTGAGCTGGGTGACTGGAGTTGGTGGAGTGTGGTGGGTTTAGTTTCATAGGAAAATGAAGAGGGGAAACTCAATATGCAAACATGTAACCAGAACCCAGGGAGGATTCACATAGCTACTTCTGTCACTTCATGTATGAAATACAACACCAGTGCTTGTAAACCAGCACAAGACAAGAAGTAGCACAAACATAAAAGTCAGAGATCCACCCTATCATTATCCTAGAGGACCAAGGGAATAGTTATTACAGTTGTAAATGAGATGCAGCTCTTTTATATGATTTATTGTAGTCTTTTGGATAGGCAATATCAGTGGGATCTCTAACAGAAAACACAACTTAGATTTGATTACATTTCTTTCTGCTAACAAAAACCTTTTCCAAAGAAATACTGTTATATACAGTACCTGTTGCACAGCCTCTGGAAGAAATGAGAGGCCTTGGGATCTCTTGGGGGCTCTCTAAAAACAAGAGGAAAGATGGCTTTGATTGGGGAAAATGTGGCCAGGCATATTCTGAAGTCATCTGTTGCTCCTATTGTTCATTTTAAAACAATTGAGCTATTATGTAAGGACTTTTAAACCGGTTATTTGCAGAAACTCCTGCCTAGAAACAATGTCTCTTACATGCTTATGACTGTCCTCTCTTGATACTAACTTTGATCGTCAGACCAGGTTGTCTGTCTTCTTTCTGGCACATGATTTTGACACTGCTGCCTGTGGTAGTATATATACACTGGAGTTCTGCCCTCAGGCTGGCACATGTGGAAAACCATGTTCAAAGCAAAGAATCTAGGTGATAAAGACTCTAAATTCAGAAATCTTTTACTCCCAGCTCAATAAAATGTGATTTGTTTCTTCTTCCCATTCAAATTAGAGCTGTCCCAAAAAATGAGTATGAAAAACATATGACCCCATCACATCCCTCCACTTGCAGCTGTTAAGGCTTCCTAATGCAATTTGTGTGCGCCAAATAACTCTACTTTGAGTAATGCTGCGTTACTCAGCATTACTGCTAACATGGTGCAGATTCATCCAACTCCCAGAGTGGATTCACTCTTCTAAGTAACCACAGCAGAAACTCAACAAGGAACCCTCCTTGGTTATTCTCTCAGGCCTTCTGAAGGGAAACCTCTGAATCCACAAGGAAGGAAACGTGACCTTAGAGATGACCCAGGGGCTCTTCAAGCAGTCAGAAACTGAGAGCCAGTGCCCTTTAGAACAGGACCATTGCTTTTAATCTGCAGGTTGGATATGACAACATGGGTAAGCTAGATTTAAGTTTTCAGAGCAGAGTTTGAAAGGTTTACCAATGAAGACATAAGAAAAAATACTGGAATTTTAATTTCTATTCATTCATTTACTCATTCATTTAATACAGTGAGTGTGCATGTGTGTGTGCAAGCACATGTGTATGTGTGTGCCAATGCTGTAATGTATGTATAGATGTCAGAGGACAGCTTGTAGGAGTCCATTCTCTCTTTCCTACCATGTGGGTTCTGGGGACTCAAATCCAAGTCACCAAGCTTATATACAAAACCTTTTTTAAAAACGGTGACTGGCACCTTTATCCAGTGAGCTATCTGATAGTCCCCTAATTCATTTTTAGTCCACCAAAATAATGACAATAAAGTATTATGTAAATGAATTGACATTTGCCCTTTCCCATAATATGTTAAGTGAGGGGGAAGAGTATTAGGGAGGACTTTCCCTGGACATGTAGAGCTTGAAGTTATTCCCTCATCTGCTTGCAGGAAGTTGTGCTGAATATATGCAATATACCTAAGTTAACTTGTAGAATATTAAATATCTCCAATTGTAGAAAACAGTGATAACAGTAGAACAGGTCAAGTAGTTTTATTGCATCAAAAAGATGTTATATAAAAAATAAAAACTAAAGCCAGGTGAGGTGGTACACACCTTTAATCCCAGCACTCAGGAGGTAGAAACTGGTAGATCTCTCCAAGTTCTAGGACAACCTGGTCTATACAGCCAGTTCCAGACCATCTCAAAGGAAGGAAGGGAGGAAGGGAGGAAGGGAGGAAGGAAGGAAGGAAGGAAGGAA
>LOJH01038526.1:0-15032 GCA_001685095.1 Ellobius talpinus | reverse complement strand
AGAGGTCTTAGGGGGTGAGGGGATAGCAGAACAAGCATTGGATGAAGCAGAGTGCTGGGGGTTAAAGGTTCAAGTGGGAATGGGGGTACAATGAGAAGAGGAACTTAACAAGCAGAGCTGAGGCTGTATGGAAAACCCTATGGAAACCAATGACTTCACAAGTTATCTTTGGGGGTTGGGGAGGCAAGGGTTTATTTCAGCTAACAGATCCCAGGTCACAGTCCATTCATAAGCTAATTTAAAGAGAGGGCATCTGAACTCAGGTACCCTGTGAGAGTAAACAGTGCTTCCTCAAAGAGCTGCTTGTTTCCTTTTTTCTCTTTCTTTTTTTTTTTGTTCTTTTGGTTTTTGGAGACAGTGTTTCTCTATGTCTGTCCTGGAACTCACTCTGTAGACCAGGCTGGCTTCAAACGCACAGAGATCAGCCTGCATCTGCTTCCTGAGTGCTAGGATTAAAGGTGTGCACCACTACCACCCAGCTATTGTTTGTTTTTTTAATGAAAACCTCAGTGTCAGGTTGTGGGTCTTCTCCCTCTGAGTTATTGGTCAGGAAGTCCCAGAGGCCCCTAAATTAACACAGGCTATTCCACTGATCTTGGTTGTACACCAGGACTAAGTGGCAAGACCCTAATGCTAAAAACACAAGACATTTTGGTTGCAGGACAGAGGCATCAAATTGGTGCTGACCAGCAAACTTCCTCCTGCAGGATGGGTTTCACAGGGTGGAAAGGTGCTAGACGGGCCACGGCGGGGAGAAAAGCCATCGATTATCTTATATAGTGAACCCTGACTGCAACAACACCAACCTGCCAGGCGAGATGCACTCACGGGTGCCGTAGTGGCACGACTGTTGTGGGAATAACCAACTACTTTCTAATTGAGTCTGAGGCCTGGTGCACAGGATGGAATTCATGGCTGGTTGTGTGTCTTAGTTTGGGTTCCTAATGCTGTGATGAAACCCATGACCAAAAGCAGTCCAGGGAACAGACCATCACCAAGGGAAGTCGGGGCAGGAACTCAAGCAGGGCAGGAACCCCGTGGCAGGAGCTGATGCAGAGGCCATGGAGGGGAGCTGTTTAGTGGCTTGTACCTCGTGGTTTGCTCAGCCTGCTTTCTTATAGCACCCAGGACCACCAGCCCTGGGGTCCCCTCACCCTCAATTATTCCCTACCACATCAGTCATTAATTAAGGAAAGGCCCTAGAAGCCTGACTACAAACCAATCTTTTCTTATTTTCTCAATTTCTCATCCCTCCTCTCAGATGACTCTAGCTTGGGTCAAGTTGATATAAAACTAGCCAGCACATACTGTAAACCTGCCCCAAAGTCCATAGCTCAGGAAGTACATTTTGCTAAGTGACATGTCCAACTGCCTTCTAAATATGTGCACTTACAGACGAGTGTTGCTCTTAGCCTTGCCCAGAGCAGCTCTTCTCAGTAGAGACTCAGAACTGCTCCAAATGCTGAGAGAAAGTGACGACTGGATGCTCAGCTCTACACAGCACAGCCCTGCACGGCACAGCTCTGCACGGCACAGCCTTACACAGCACATCCCTACACGGCATATCCTGTCAACCTCCTCACCAAAGCTTGGTGGAAGGCGGCGAGAGGAATGAACATCTGGGGTGGGGAGGAGCGCAGTGAGATGCTGTCTCCTGGACACATCCTGGCCATTGCTCTTCTGAGCCTACTGTAGCTATGGTCACCTGCACAACGTCAAGCCAGCAACATCCGTCATCCCAGCAGGCAGCACCAAATGGACTCAGGGTTACAAAGAAAAAAAAGAAAAAATAAAGGACAAAAGGAACAGAGGGGAACGTGTTGGGGGTGTCTTGGGAGCAGATGACCAAGATAAATTCTGTACACATATGAAATTGTGAATAACAGGGGCTGGAGAAGTGGCTCACTAGTTAAGAGCACGGGCTGCTTTTGCAGAGGAACTGGGTTTAGTGCCCAGCTCCCACATGATGGCTCACAGCTATCTGTATCTCCAGTTCCAGAGGACTCAGTACCTTCTTCTGGCCTCCATGGGCACTGTATGCATGTAGTACACAGACCTATATGCAGGCAAGACATTTGTACAAATAAAATAAGTGAATCTTAAAATAGGATTTTTTTTAAAAAGTTACTATAAAAATTCCAGTCCTCAAGACATCGTGGTGTTGGCAGAGAAGCCAAGAGTTCAAGGAAACAGGATAGCCCAGAGATAAACCCACAGACATAGTATACACCTTTGAGAAGAGAACCCAGGTGACAGAGTAGAGTAAAAGGAGCTTGTCAACAATGATGGGACAGCAAGCAGCTGCACAGCCATTTGCTTGTACAAAGATGCACCTAGACACAGAACTGAATGTCCTTCAATGAATGTACTCAAGGAATATCATGTTATGTGCCTGCTTCCAGAGCCTGATGACCCAGAATCTGTGGTAAGGTATAGAGAGCAGCTCCACAAAGCTGTCCTTTGACCTCCACATGGTGCATGTATGCACCCCCACAGTATAATAAGAGACAGCTTGAGTGTGGTTCCCAGCACCCACATCTGGCAGCTCTTGCCTCTTGACCACCTGCAACGCCAGCTCCATGTGGATCCAGCGCTTCTGGGGGCACCTGCATGCACAAGCATGTGCCTGATGCTGAACGCAAGTCAAATAATCCCAAGCTAACCCCGAACAGAGTATCCTAAGGTTTTTCTTTATTAAAAGGGAAAACTCATGGAACAGGAATAGGGGTCCAACCTCAAGGTGTGGAGCATGGTAAGAAGAGAATGAGCTGGGTGGGATGGCGGCTTTTTGTGTACCCAAAAGTCACGCCCCAACCTGGTCCAACCTCTTAAAGGCCATTGGCTGAAGGAGGTTCCCCATCATGTGCCCATACACAGACACACATATGATTAAAGTATTGGTATGTGTGGTCACAGGAGACCCAGGCCAGTGCTGGCTTAACTGTACATGTGACTCAGAGCTTCCTGTGAAGTATCCTGCTGTTGTTCCCCTTAGTGACTGAGCCCAGACTGGGGCAGGGGCATGAAGCCACTGCTTGCATGATTAATGGTGCTAGGGGAGAGGCACTCTAAGGGACAAATGGGCCCTACTGACCCTGCAAACTATAAACCATGAAACTCAGTCAGGCGAAGCAGGGCTGTGGTGGCTGTCTGGAGAGCTGGACCTCCTGGAAAGCAGTGGGCAGGCAGGGTGATAAATAACTTTGAGATGAGTAAACAGGTCCCCTTCTGGATGGCAGGGGCTTCTGGAGAAATCGAGACAAGTGTGAAACTTTAAATAGCTTCTTGGCAGGCTGGTTCAGGGCCAGGGAGCCAAGCTCTGCAGAAGAAGTGGGTCTTGACAGGCTTCTTCTTCTTTGGGCCAAGAGGCTGGGCTTCCTGCGGCACAGTGACCTCACATCTGAGGGGAGATGTGCTGTTGGAGACTGGGCTGCCCCTTTAGGAACAACTCAGGAATGTCAGGCTTGAGTTCAGTTCCTTATCTACCATTTATAAGCTGCATGACCTTGGATGGTCGATCCAACTGACCCCACTGCCATTCACTTTACTGCGTCAAGAATGGAAATGGTAAAGACTAAATTGCACATAGGTAACATTGAAAATGTTAGCCATGGCTCCACTGGCCATGTTCAGGTGCATATGCACATGTGTGCGTGTGTGCATGTGTGTGTGTGTGTAGGCCAGAGGTCAACCTGTGGATCATAACCCCTTTAGGGGGTTGAATGACCCTTTCACAGGGGTCACCTAAGACCATCAGAAAACACAGATATTTATACTACAATTCATAACAGTAGCAAAATTACAGTTATGAAGTAGAAGTGAAAATAATTTTATGATTTGGGGTCGTCACAACATGAGGAATGGTATTAGAAGGTTGCAGCATTAGGAAGGTGGAGAACCACAGGCTGGTGTGAAGCCATGCAGGGCACCTCAGAAGCTTGAAGATGCAGAGCCTGCCCTACCTTCTGAGCCCCTTGCAGGAGGATGGTTCAGCTTGATTCTCTCTGAAGCCAGAGCTCATCAGTTCTTGACTTTTGAACTTCTGGCCACCAGGATCCTGAGAGAAAGTCTGCTGTTTTAAGCCAATTCGTTTATGCTAATTAGTTACACAAGCGGGGAGTTTGTCTGCAGCTCGCCATGCTGGCCCACACTCACCTGCATGCCTTGCACGCTCACACTGTAAAGAGTTTCATTGCTCCTGTGCAGCCAGGGTGTAAGCCAATCAAGCTGCCATCTGTAGCTTCCTATGCTTCTAGGGAGGGCAGGAGGACTTTGGTAGCTGGAGCCTTGGATCTCCAAAGGGGCTGATGATCATAGCTGGAGAGGAAGACCACTCTCCCCTCCGGGGTCCAGAGCTTCTGTAACGGTCACAGGTAGGACAGAGCTGGGCTTGCCATAGAAAGAGAACCTGGGTTGTGCTGTGTGGGGGTGAATGCCTATGTGAGAGATTGTATGTAAGAGCATTGCCATCACTGGGAGATGCTTCTGGATGGAGAGTTTGCCAGTGAGTGTGAATAGGTTAATGTGGCTGCATTAACCTATTATCGTGTGACCCCCGTAGTGAAACCATACCAAGCTGCCGAAAGAAGACACAGCTGGGTTCCCCCACTCAGAGACGCCTGTGGTGGGAGGGCCCGAAGGCACTAACAGGGCACACTCCTGGGCTCAGATCCCATAGCCTTCCTGACTGGATGCTTAGGCTGGACACTGCACCAAGGAGCCTGTTTCACGGTGTCAGGCTGGTACCTTATGTGATGTTTGCTATAGGGATGGGAGTTGAGAAACTGGGTAATGGGGTAAGGGCTTTGCCACCACTCCGTGCCCATTCCAAGCTGAGAGGGTTCAGGACGGGTTCACTGAAGCTGTTATTCATTTTTGAACTTCTGGTCACTATTCAAATTCTGAACTTCTATGAAGAGGGTTCACTGACCCGTTCCAGGCGACTGACTTCCTTCCTTTCTAGGCACCTCGGTTACCCCTGAGCGACGTGGCCTTGTAGACCTGCCCTTGCGCCTGCTGTGTGGCTGTGTGTGCAGTGGTGCGGCTCTCACAGGAACCCTGGAAGACCTCAACACAACTTCTTGAACTTGACCAGGGCGAGGGGCGTGCCCGCGACAGACCACGCCCCCCTGCATTCTACGGGAGAACGGTCGGAGGTGACGCCAGAACGGAGCGTGTAGGGACCAGCAGTGAAAACCAAACCCGAGCTTAGCCGCATAGACGCCGCCGCGGTAGTACCTCAGAACCCTAACCGTCCTGAGTGCTGCGTCAGGCGGCTCCGCAAAGAAATTTCTAACAGGAGACAGTGCAGCTTTAAAATAAAGATTCTGAGTCCTGCACTCCGTGCGTCCTGTGACCGTTCCAGCTCATCCCTCTGTAAAGGGGTTCCAGCCCTGTGAGGGAAACATCCCCGCCTCGCCCGGGAAGCCGCCTTCTAGACCGGTTCCTGCCCTGTCTGCATTCCTCTCTGCAGTTGAGAATTTACAGCGGCCCCTTGGTTGCCGGCGCCTGGCTCTCGGCGGGGACGCACCCGGAAGTTGCCGCTACCGCAGGTGGCGCAGCCTCTTCGCCATGGCGACGGCCGCTCGGCGACGCTTCTGCCGCTGCGCCTGCTTCTGCTCTCAGAACCTGTACGTGGCGCGCTACCGGCTGCACCTGCGCTTCCGGGACGAGCAACAGTTGCGCCGTGACTATGGCCCGGTGAGCGGGGGGCGCAGGAGGGGCCCGGGCACCAGGACTGGCTTTGCCCGAGGCCTCTCGCTGCAGCATGGCAGCTCCCTAGGAACCCGAGAACACGCGTGCCGAGTGCGCTGGACAGAAGTTTTCAGACCTATCGATGATCCTGTCCACTCTCATCTCCGTGTCAGGGGTGGGGGGCGCTGAGGCTCAGAGATGTTTAATGACAGGGTCACATAGCCCTGCTAACTGACCTTTCTGCTCGCAGCTCCTGCGCAGCCGAGGCTGCGTCAGTTCCAAGGACTTCCAGCAACTCTTGGAGGAGGTACGGCAGGCACCCCCGCCAGCCCTTCCTCTGGAGCCCTTGACTCCGAAGGACTTCTTAGCCCTCTTTCCCCAGTTTCTGCTTCCACTTACTCCCACTCCCAGGTCCTGGCCCAGGAGAGAGATTGAGAAAGACCAAATTGCCCCTAGGGTCCCCTTCTCACCAGCTGAGTGGGATAGTCGGGGCCACCACCCCTATTTCAGCTATCAGGACACCTTGACACCTGCAGAGAACTCTGGTTCTTGCCTTCCAGCCTGGGTCCCACTTTGGCCTTTCTGAGCTTCAGTTTCTTCTCATGGCGTTGGAGGTGAGTGGCCCCAGTGTGTAACTGCCTTTGTCCTTCCAGCTTGAGCAGGAGGTGGGGCGCCGCCGCAGGCTGGGGCAGGAATCAGCTGCCAGAAAAGCCCTCATTGCCAGCACCTACCACCCAGTGAGGCCTGATGTCTACTGCTCACTGCAGGTACTAGGCCGGCCTGGGAGCTTGGAGGATGCTGCCCTGGTCGGGGGCTGGACTTTCCACAGCTGCCCTGTGTTCTGCCCCAGGATGCGGCTCTGGCCCCTGAGTTTGTGGCTGCAGCTGAATACAGTGCATCCCCGGGTGCAGGCCTTGAGGGCCTTCTCCAGCAGCTGGAGATAGTGTCAGGTGAGGCCCTTCAACCCCATCAGCAGCCAGCACTGGTGGGGGGGCAGGGTGCTGGCAGTTTGAGACACTTGGGTATGGGAGGCGGGATACTTTAACTCTCATCTCCCGTCTGGAAATAGCCACCAGGAACTGGGACGGCCAGCAGGAGGAGCAGTCTGCCAGGGAATCTCATTCATTAATTCATCTATTCTCTCGTTCACTTATGGATCATTCAGCTAGGTTCGGGGAGTATGTTACTATTCCCATTGTACAGAGGGAACAGGCTTGAGACTTTAAAATGACTTTCAGATAAGCTGGCTCATGAGGTTGAATGGGAGCTCCTGTCCCACAGTCTGCCCCTCCTTCCTCAGAGGAGAAGCGCATCTACCGGGTGCCTGTGTTCTCGGCAGAGTTCTGCCAGGCCCTGCTGGAGGAGCTGGAGCATTTCGAGCAGTCGGACATGCCCAAGGGAAGGCCCAACACCATGAACAACTATGGGGTGGGTGAGGCCTTGCCTGTGTACAAGGGTACACGAGTCACCTTGTTCTGAACCCAGAGCACCAGGAAAGCAAGCAGCTCTTGCGCTTAGTAACGTCTTTGGCAAGAATTGTGGGGATGCAGGGTGAGGCTCCTCAAGTCTCCCTGCTGATTCTTGGGAATCCTCCTTAGGTACTGATGCACGAGCTAGGCCTAGACGAGCCACTGGTGACACCACTGCGGGAGCGCTTCCTGCAGCCAATGCTGGCCTTGCTGTACCCAGAGTGTGGTGGGGGCCAGCTTGATAGCCACCGTGCCTTTGTGGTCAAGTATGCGCTGGGCCAGGACCTGGAGCTGGGCTGCCACTACGATAATGCCGAGCTCACCCTCAATGTGGCTCTGGGCAAGGCCTCCACAGGGGGTGCCCTATACTTTGGGGGCCTTTTCCAGGTGAGTGAGCCCCACCATTTAGGGCCCAGGCAGTCATGAGTACTCCAGCCTGAACCCTACCATCTGCAGGCACCTGCAGCCCTGATGGAACCCCTGGAAGTGGATCATGTGGTGGGCCAGGGTATCCTGCACCGTGGTGGCCAGCTGCACGGGGCTCGGCCCCTGGGCACCGGAGAGCGCTGGAACCTTGTCATCTGGCTCCGGGCATCTGCTGTTCGAAACCGCCTCTGTCCTATGTGCTGCCAGAAGCCAGAGCTGGTGGACGATGAGGGCTTCAGTGATGGCTTCACCCGGGAGGAGTCTGCCGTGGTAGATGTATGTGCACTGACTTGAGCCTGGTCCCCCGTGGTGGTGGTGCCATGGCAGCAGGAAACTGCCATCTTGGGTGGAGAGGGCAGAAATAAACTCTATAGCCATGACCCTCCTTGGGTCAAAGGGACACGCTGACTCCTTGGTCACTCTTTGGACAGATGAGCTGTCTTAGGGCAGAACTGCTGGAAGACAAGTCGAGTTTGAGATGAAGTATTGAGGGTCGAGGGTGGATTAGGTTCAGGAAGGGAAGGAGCCCCAAAGAATGTGATTCCCAGTGATGTCCAGCCTCAGCCTGATCCCTGGGGAGCTCTGCCTGGGGTGGGGGACTCAAGTCAGTGACTCCTTGGATAGGATGGCTCCCAGGGATTTAAGTGGGGTTCATTGGTCTATCAGCAGTGCTGGCGAGTGGGGAGCCAGACTTTCTGGGTTCAAGCCTCTGTTCTGGCACGTCCAGCTGGGCAGCTCTGAATTTGTTTGCAGCCTGGGTGTTGTGACGAGTTGACGTTTATAAAGCACTTTATAACAGCTCTCTGTTTCCTGTTGTTATTTAAGAGCTTGAAATTGGTGGTTGGGAGATTGATTGAGGGGTGCACATAGCTGTGCGCTGTTCGGGATACGTATTCCTGGGGACTTCCGTTGTAAGTCTAGGTACTCAGGGAAAGTGCTGAGATGCAGAAACACCTCCCTCCAGATGGAGCAGTCTCAGCTAGACACCCGACAGGCCGGGGATTCATTCCTTAATTGGTTGTCATGATCCCTGGCTCCTGATGGGTAACTGGATTTGCGACCTCCAGCAGTGAGTGACCAGCTGTCTTCAGTCCGTCGGAGCTTCAGACTGTTGGAGTGGACAGACCAGCAGACTAACCAGGGAAAACAGTAGGAAGGTGGCTTTCAGGAGAGTGAGAGGCCCGAGGGCTTGCGGCTGGCTCAGGGCCACAACCCGACTCCCACCCACGTAAAGACACCACTTGTTGGAAGTGGGTGTGCCAGAAGCGGAACCCAGGGTCCGGAACTAAAGGCAACATGGACTCAAACTACACCCGGACGGACAGTCTTTCAGGACGGCCCCACCTCGGAAGCGGACCGGAAGACCTCGACAGGCTGCTAGTTCATCACGGAGGCATGCTGTAGACTGGTGGTTGACGAGGGAACCGGGCGGCCTCGAAACTCCTCTCTGGGCAGCCAGGCCGCCTTCTCGCAGTTGAGGAAAGCTGAGCAGTTACCCGCGCCCGCTGCGCAGAGTCCAGTGCGCAGGCGTGTGGGCGGGGCGGGCCCTTAAAGGGATCACGGTGCGGAGTCGGAGGAGCTGGGGTCGCCAAGCGCGAGGCTCTCGGGCGGGAATGGGTACTAGGTGCCCCGAGGACCAGGCCCCGTTGGCACTGAGTTTGGATTTACTCTGCGGACGTGCCCAAGAGGAGCCGCAGGTTAAACGCGTCTCTTCCGGTCTCTAGCCCGCTTTGCTATGGCTCACGTTGGCTCTCGCAAGCGCTCGAGGAGTCGCAGTCGGTCGCGGGGTCGACGGGGGTCAGAAAAGCGAAGCAAGAAGAGTAGTAAGGACGCCTCGAGGAACTGCTCACCCTCCAAATCCCAGGGTCACAAGGCCAGCAGCACGACTGAGGGTGAGGACCTGTAGGGACAGGGAAAGGGACGTGCGGCTCTGCGCTGCGGGAGGCTTGCATCTGTCGGGCCTGCCCCCAGGGAGCAAGGGATTCGGTGTAGAACCCGGACTGAGGCCCTCGGATGGGGAGGAGGCTCGGTGGAGTGGAGGGTGTGCATTATTCATGCTTTAATGTGCTGGGCCTTTGAGGTCGGGCCTGGCCACCCTGCCAGGCACACAGTGACTTCCAGAATCCCAAAGAAGGTTCCGAAGATGCTCTTGGGGAGCCGGTTGGGAGGGTCCTACCGAGTAGAGGCTGCCCCAGGGCAGAGCAGGGGACAGAGGCCTTATCTTCTCCCTGCATCACAGAGAGAAGCAAGCACAAGGCCAGGAGGACAGCCAGGTCCAGCTCTTCCTCCTCCTCTTCCAGTTCTTCCAGCTCCGCATCGTCCTCATCCTCCAGCGATGGCCGGAAGAAACACGGGAAACACAAGGATAAGAAGAGGAAGAAGAAGAAGAAACGGAAGAAGAAGCTAAAGAGAAAAGCCAAGGAGAAGGTAGTGGCGGTGCACCCGGCTGAGGCTCTGCCTGGCCCTTCACTGGATCAGTGGCACAGATCAGCTGGGGAGGACAACGATGGCCCAGGTACCGTGTGGGCCACCATGCGGTGGGGAGAGGGTGCTCTCCCCCCCCCCGGGTCTGACACCCCCTCCGTATTCTGTTCCAGTCCTGACTGATGAGCAGAAGTCTCGTATCCAGGCCATGAAGCCCATGACAAAGGAGGAGTGGGACGCTCGACAGAGTGTCATTCGCAAGGTGGTGGACCCAGAGACGGGACGCACAAGGTGTGGAGCAGCAGGCACAGCCGCTAGTCCTGCCCTCAGTACAGTTGGGAGATGTGCTCTTGGAGGTGGGATGCTGTAGCCACTTCTGTCGCAGACAAATATGGGGAAAATGGTCATTTGTAGTGATATCCCAGCTGTTATTCCCTGTGCCCCTTGAGTAGTGGCAGGACCGGAAGGGTCTTGCCGTTTTTCAGATGGTTGCTGCGACAAAGGAGAGCCTACCTGAACTGTCTCCATTCTGTCCTGAGTGGTGGTTGGGATGAGTGGCCAGACTCCCCCCTGCTCGAGATGGTCGGGCTTGCCCTGGGGTCCTTTGGCTTGGGTGGTTTTGGTTCTTTTACTATGACATGAGAGTCCCAGACTCTTACTTGGTGAGCTGATCCCCTTTGACCCCCCACCCCAGGCTCATCAAGGGAGATGGTGAGGTTTTAGAGGAAATCGTAACCAAAGAACGGCACAGAGAGATCAACAAGGTTGGTGTCACCACTCTGCCCACGCTGTGCCCACGTGGTGTCTACACTCAGTATCTCATGCTTCTATCCTGTTTGCTTTCTCAGCAAGCCACCCGAGGGGACGGTCTGGCCTTCCAGATGCGAGTGGGCCTGCTCCCCTGAGGGCTCTGGTACCCCAGGTCTGTGAACTACTGTTGGTGGCTTGGAGACAGATGGATCCAATTGCCTTTTCTCCTGTGGGTGGCCTCCTAAGCACCAGATTAGGAGAGTGTAGTGTCAATATTAAATGATCTTGGTCACCGAGTTCCTGTCTTGTTGCTTTCTATACTGAGGGGCGGAGCTATTGTCATTTGACTTCTAAAGAGATGTGCTTATTATCTTTGGGAAGCTGGCATGTCCTCTGGTGGTAATGAGCAAAAACTACTAGCCACCCTGCTCCTCCTCAGTTGACTCAACCAGGACCAGACCTGACTCTGGCTGAGTCAAACTCAGCTTTGGTCCTTAGATTGAGCTCATCAGGCCATTGCCTGTATCCTGTTCCACTGGAGCCAGGCTGTGTCCCCTGGGGAGCAGAGGCTAGCAAACCTACCTCACCAGGTCTGTGCCCTGAGGTGTGTGCTGATGTCACAGTGGTTAGTTAGCATGTATCATTGCAGTGGATGTCCCCACGCACACACCAGGAGACCCACGGTGCCGCCACAGTAATGAGACCAGAAGGAAGCCTCCTGCTTCTTTAATTGGTCTAACAGACTGTGACACGGTATACAGAGAGCACACTCAGGCCAGACGATGCACGGACAGCAGGGATGGGGTCAGGACACGGTTCACACATCGTCCAGAGAAACAGATGACAAGGACACATGGGAGGGGGCTGAGATGTGAAGATGTCACAGGGCAGGGTGGTGGGCAGCTCACACAGAACCAGGAAAGGGGTGGGGGAGGGTTCTTTGCTGAATCCTTCTTTAGAAATCAAAGAGAAGGCAGGTGGTTGGTGCTGGGTAGCATTGAGGCTCAGTCCTGGGGACTGCGGATGGGGAGGGAGTGACTAAGGCTTCTATTCTAACAGGCCTGGGGTGGGTGGCAGTCAGCAAGGTCTGCCTCACCCTTTGGTTACGAATGGCCAGGCCTGAGCCCTGCAGCTCAGCACCTGACACTGTAAACATTTTTGGTATTTTTAAGGGACTTTGACCTTTCTCTCTTAGTTTCTGTAAAAGTGGGGCTTCTTCAAGAGAATGAGCCAAAGGAAATCATAAGGGAAGCAGAAAGCAGACTTGAGTAAAGTTTGGGTGAAGGCTGCCATCTCACCATCTATGGCTAAGGGCCCTGGGAGAGCCCTAGGGGACTATTGCTGTTGTCCTTGGCATGGCTGACGGCTGGGCAGGCAGGGACATTCGGAGCCATGAGGGGGGCTGCCCAGGGGGAGAAACCAAGCCCGCTGACCCCAGGGCTTCCCTGGCCTTTATTGCAGGTGTCCTGAGGCTTCCAGGTGCTTCTCCCAATGGCTAGTCACCTAGGCTGAGGCAAGATGGGGTGGGACTGTGGGAGGGGGCACTGGCCACTGGAACCACTAGTGGGGCAGTGATTGTAGGGCCAGCAGCCTCCTTCAGGGGTGGGGAGTGGTGGGGCAGATATTGCACTTTAATTGTGACGGTTCCTCGGAATCTTGGTCCATAAAATAATCACTGCTTTATACAGAACGCTGGAAACAGCAAACCTACATCTTAAGGGGGAAGACCATGAAGGTCTCTCTAGACAGTTTTTTTTTCTCTGCACAAAATAAATAGCTTTCTTTCTGTCTAGGCCCACCATGTCAGGGCATCTCACGCCCCTGAGATGCACATAATCTCTACAGCAAAATCAGCGGCTCCTGTACGCCTACCTACTCAGCCTAGCCATGCGGCCCTGAGTCTCAGTCCAGCGTGGCAGCTCCTCAGGTAGAGCCCCGTCACTGGACAGCTGGCCTGAGCTAGGTGGGCTCAGTCAGCGCAGGGAAGGTGCAAGAGAATTGTGCTCAGTGCTGCAGGGAAGGCAGGGCTCAGACCCAGAGTGTGGGACACCCGTCCTTGTTTAGGGAGAACTAAAATGGTTGTCTGCCCTTAAGCTGAAGAAGCAAGCTGTGGCTTCTTTGAGTAGACATTAAACGGAATGGCATTAAGAAAACCTAAGAGCTCCACCTGCCCCAGAGTAGGAAGTCGGTGGAATTGTGGGTCTGGTGAGGCGAGAAGCCCACAGCTTGCCAAGTGGACCAGGTGCAGGGCCCACAGGCCAGACTGAGTGGGACCCTGTCACAGTGCTGGGTGTTCCTAATGTAGCAGGCTGCACTGATGCTGAGCTAAGAAAAGGAAGCAGCCGGTGGCTGCCTGTTAAAAAACCTTATAGAAACCAGATGGAGAAGTAGAAAGGTGTAGAAACGTGGAGGGCAGCAGCCATGGCATGGGGCCCCAGCCCATGGCAGGCGAGGAGGTGGAGGTGGAGGCCAGGCTTCACAGGCCCAGCTGCCCAAGGTGGATTACCAGGAAGGAGCTGGCTAAGCACTTTGCTGGCCTTGCGCCTGTGCTGTGCTCAGGACCCAGAATGACAGCAGTCCTGTGACTGCACTGAGCTCTGGGTGGGCAGGTGGATGGATGGGCAGCAGTCTTGAGACTGCCACTGGGCTGCCACAGTGCTGGCAGGCCAGGCAGGTGGCAGAAATTAAGATTCAGCCTTTCTCTCCTGCTTGTGTGAAGATTTGCCACACTGGAATATTCTGTGTGGTGACAGGCCCTGGATCAGCAGATACTGGGTTTCATGCATGTCAACATGTCTGGAGCCAGAAGAGAGATGGTAACAGGTCTCCACTCTCAAAAACCAGTGCAAAACCAGTGAGGTTGGACAGTTGAGAACCGGAGTCAACAAGAAGCAGGCTGGACCCCCGCTGGAGCTGCTACCAAATGGGAAGGGGCGCCAGTGGACACAGAGGTGGTAGGCTGGGCTTTATACCCATGCTTGGCACCAGGAGGCTGAGAGATCAACACAGGGCAAGATGTCCAGGAATGCCTCCTGGGCTGGGCTAGGTGGCCCATCCTGGTTCCTCTTCCATCATGGGCTGGACATCCTGCCAGCTTCTATGACAAGCTGGGCTCCTCAGAGCCTAGGGCATGAGGCAAGGCCGGGAGGACTGTGTTGTCATGGCCATGTCTTCCAAAGGGCCCTGGGACAAGCTCTCAGGTTATGTCTGTGCTTGTCCCCAGCCACCTATGTGTGCACAGGCCAGGCCTCCCAGTGGGGCTGGTGCCCTGGCCTAGCACCATGAAGACCACAGCGCCTCCTAATGGTGTCCTACTTGGGTCCTGTGGCTGCCCCGGGTTCGAGGCGGCCTGCTATGGCACGGCCCCAGCAGCTGGCCGCCACACTCATGCTGCGCTGGCCCCGCTGCTCACTGTCCATCTGGCTCTGTGTCCAATCGTGCCGATGGCTGGGCCCAGTGGGCTGGGCTGAGATGGTGCGCAGCAGGTGGTTCCGGGAGCGCAGGAAGTCACCCTGGCCAGGTAGGCCAAAGCTGCCCTTGCGCAAGGCCATACGTGTGGCCGTGTTTCGGGCTGGACGTGCCCGATGATTGTACTTGAGCTGGGCCAGGTGTGCCGCATAGCCGTCCGTAATGAACTGTAGAAGAGAGATGGGGTGGGTTGTTAAGCAGCCTGGTACTCTCCAAGCTCCCCACTTGTGCCCTTCAGTGTGCCCGACTCACCTGGCACTGTTGCTGCAGCTTCTTGGTGGGCCGGCCCACAATGTAGATATGCATGGGAGACAGGCTGATGGAGTTATAGACTGCTACATCCTTTGTGGAACCGTAGGCCGCATGCACACGCAGGTGCAACTGTGGATGAGACAACCATGGGCACAGGCTTGGTCTTCTAGCCCTCCCCTCCTTAACCCAGTGCTCCCAGGCCCCACCTCAGAGATGAGCAGCTTCAGGAAGTTAGCCTTGTGCCGCAGCGGGTCATGCACCAGGCCATCACAGAAGGACACCACGCCGTGAGGGAAGTTGTGCTGAGCCAGCCATGCCACTACCCGCTGCTTCTGCATGTCCGGTCGGCCAGTCACATAGATGATGAGGTAGCCCAGGTCCTGCCAATGTCTGTAGAGGCAAGGGGCAGGCGTGTCCCATGGCTGCTCTCCTCCTTGAGCCTCCCTCTCTCCTGCCCAGCTAGAGCTCATTTGGGCCATTGAAAAGTACTTCTTCAAATGAAAATAGATCCGTATCTATCACCATGCACAAAACTCAAGTCCAAATGGA
>LOJH01038525.1:0-15032 GCA_001685095.1 Ellobius talpinus | reverse complement strand
CTCTACAGCACGCCTTAGCAAACAGCAAAACGCTGTGTTAAACTCTTTTTTTTCTTTGTTTAAAATTAAGCTCTCTCAGGTTTTACGTGGAGTTCATTACCACGGTGGAGCGCATCCATTTTGTAAATCTATGTGCTTTATAGATTTTTGAAGTCTACTATAAGACTTTTTTCTGCTTCCTGAGTTAATAAAGTATAAAAACAAGGGAAATAATAAAATTTTCACTTCCTTCTTCCAATAAAACATCAAATTAAAAGGAGTGCAAAAAATGAGAACTAGGTCAAAAATACAGTTATTAATATAAAAACAATAGTCAGTAGTGCTTTATAAGAAGCAACAATAGTTTTTATCAGTAATATCAGTACACATAAGCCAAGGTCCTAAGATGAGCTTCCACAACACATGCAAAACATAGCCAAAACACAATTAATTTTTTAAACCAAAGAGTGGCTAGTGAAATTCAAAATAGTCAATCTTGTGACTCAGAATGACATGGAGGGTCTCTCCACAAATCCCAAGATGCAGACACAGGTGTCTACAAACTATAAATGTGTTTTGTTACATTTGGATTTTACAAGCTTTGGGTGCAAATGTGAACCATCCTGTAACTTAAATTATGCTTGCCACCAACATTGCAGAGCAACACGTTTATCTTGAACTGACAATATAACATTTAAAATAGTTATTCTCCCATATGAACATATTGTCCAATGATAAATGTATTCAAGTATTTTAAAGACGTTTATTTTCTTTTATTGCTGATTTATTTGTTTAATTATTTGGGAAAAGGAGGAAGTTTCCTTGTTGGAAAGAAATATATATTGATGTTTTTGAGACTTCCCCTGTCATCACTGATCCATGTGGCTTTTTTTCTCACACTTTGTCACTCAGTCATGCCTTTACCATAGCAAATGCAATACAGATGATACATGTACACAATGCCCAGAATACACTTTCCAATAATCTCCAGACTGTAGACAAATATAATTAGCAAATACTTCTGAAAGCCTTATACATATTTAATTCCAACCTACTATGTTTGGATTTTAGAAATGTGAAAAATTCACATCCTGACATCTTTTGAGGTTTTACATATGACATAGTTAGAAATTATTTTCTACTTAAGAAATTATTAAAGTTACATATTGATATTCAGAAAAAGATTACAATAATGGCTTATGCTATATATCTGCTTTGTTATTTCTTATAGTTTAGATTCTATCTAATTTCTTGTTTTTCTAGGTAGCTATTTAGTGTAAATATCCAGAAATGGAGCAATTGTCTTCATGTCTTTATCACTTCTTACTTTTACAACCTCCAATATGTACTTGAAGTATGCAGTTAAGTGTGGAGCACAGTATCCTAGAATATATACATTTGAAGGAGTAATTTCAATAAATTGAAGCTTAGGATCAGAATTACATTTAAAGAGAATCAGATTTTTGAGTCTGAGTTCAGTGAGTGCTTAGCCTGTGTGCTTACCTGACCTTAATGTTCAGCAAACATAAACATTCAAATTCTAAAATCTCTTCATTTTAATAGTATAGTATTTTCAAACTACAAAGGATGGGTGACCAATTTGTCACAAATCTTAGAATGTTGTTACCTTCATTGTTGTCAGTCCCAGTATTTTTATTGAGCTTATTTGATCAGTTGTCCCATTCACAGAAAAAGTGATATTTTGGAATTATCTTTGCCAGTTTAATAGAATGGCATATATATTTAAACCTGCTTCTGTAAAGACTATAAATGATTAGGCAACAAATGGAATTAACTCATTTTATATCATTCTCCTGTATCATAGATGACAATATAATGGAACTCCTGACTATAGTTAGAAAGGAATTTTAGGCTATGGTAAAAGGGAGTAGTATAGTGAGATAGCTTAGATGAGGCTCCATGTTAATTTAGTTTGTGTGACATTATATAATCTCAAAATTATTTATTAAACCATGTTTTTTTTCAGTTCATTATTGATCCTATGAAAATGATTATTGAAGTGTGTGTATGTCAATGTATGGATTAGTTTTGCAAGCACATAAAATAGGAAATAATATGTAGGTCATTTCCAGCTATACATTACTATGTTAAAATGTGTGCCAGAAATGATCACTCTCATTTTCATAAAGTCTTCCATGAAGGTAGGAATAGCCTGCCAATACTCTGGTCCTCATAGAATCAAGTATTGCAATTTCAGAATATGACCCAAATATTTAAATTTTTGTTTTATTTGCATATATTTTCCAGTGTTCTCTAAACATCTTTAACATGTACTGTATGAAGTTAGATTGTAGATCCATTGTCTTGTAAAAGTCGTAAGATCTTTCCTCAACAGAACTACAAAAAGATTTTTATCTAATAACCTTGTCCAAAAATTCTAAAGGATCAAATTTTTAATGTCTGTGTAAGACACACTTTCAGAAATGAGATCCAAAAATACATATAGTCAAATGAACATCCTGGACTTCCAAAGGCAGGAGATAATCAGCAAAGATATTGGTAATACTAACCCCAGGAGTCTTTGAGAAACTGAGATGAAATGTGTGTGTGTGTGTGTGTGTATTAAAAGGAGCCATGCAGAATAATAATGATTCCCCCATAGACTATATAACAATCCCCAGAGCATGGTTGAAAAAAATCTTTTATTTAAATTGTTGATCAAAGAGATCTAAGAGACTCCTAAACCATATGAGTTTTTGTCATTTCCTTGGTAACCTTCTATTACTTGAAGGTAAGACTGTATTGCTTAAGACACTGCACATTTCAGAACTTGGAGGAACTGAGCTGGAACTGACCTGAAAGAACACATTTCCAGATAATTCTGAGTTACCTAGTCTTCCCAATCCCTGACAATTACCAACATTTCTTACCTTGTTTTACTCTACACATTTATACATTACTGTATTAAGCATTGCTTTATAAACTCATCTTAATATCAGTATTTAATTATAAGCACAAGAAACTCCAATATATGAAGGGATTCCAGAACAGAAACTGTGTGTTAATGACCATGTAGATTCCCATAACAGACCACATAGATTCACTACCAGGTAGTGTCTTCATATAAATATTTATTTTAATTGTTTTATTGAATGAACATTTATTTATATATCTGAATACTCTAAATACAAGGTCCTAGAAGATAGAATTTTGCATTCGTAACTTTAATATGGTTTCTGTTGTATTAAAACAACATGCCCAAAATCAATCTGGAGATGAAAAGGTTTATGAGATAACTCTAACTTTCAAGTTGACAAAAAACTAATCAGCACAGTTTCCCATTTGTCACTACTATCTCTATTGAACCATAACCCCTTCTTTCTTTTTGTCCCTAAGATATTCTGTTAACATCACAATATAAAACATATAACTTTCAAAGTACCACAGTACTTAAAAGTTTCACTTTAACATTTAAATATTCATAGTATTCAACATCTCTTTAAAGTCCAATATCTCTCAATTGTGGGCTCTTATAAAATCAAAAGAAATTGAGTACTCTTTTGCTTACTCTATGCATGAAGAACTGTGACACATTCATAATCAGATCAAAGCAAACCTAAAATTCAACTGTAAAAATGTGTTTGACACCTGGAACCCACTGTTAATTCTCTGGGGTCCCAAGAGCCTTCCCAAGTCAGTTTCTCTGGATTTTCCATCCATTGCATAAATAATTTGTTGTACAGGCCCAGACAAGCTCTGTTCCACAGCTGTTGATGTCCTGGGTAGCTACCACACTGTCCTGATTTCTTTTTTAATATTCTGTGGTCTCTATTGTAACTGAGCTTCACCTTTACTTATATCCTCTCCTGACTTCTCTTTGGTGCTTGTGACCCTGTCACATGGTACCAGACCTCAAGTTTTCTCTATGTCCTCTTTAATCCGGAAAACTTTATTGCAACTCAGGCTGTACTTTCCTAAAAGCCTTTCTTGGCCTCTCATGGTGCCAAATCTCATCTGCTCTCCACAATTTTTCCATTCCCTCAAACCAGTATGATATAGGAGACTGTTATACATCACAAAGTTTTGTTGCCAACATGAAATGAAGCCTCTGCTCCAAATGGACCATAGCATCTATGAACTAACTTCATAAAATATATTCTGAGAAAATATTCCCAGAATTTTTCTTCTCAATAGTGTTAGTCGCTTCATAACCACAGCTGATATTTCAGCCCCAAATTGACCAGCATTAATTGTCCAAGTGAAGCAAAGATTTCACATTGGTGATGCAGGTCTCTTGTTAGTCACAGACTGAGTTATCAGCCTCATCTGATGAGAATCACAGATTCCTAATACAAAATGGCAGAATATCAACCTTGAAAGTTTTTTCTTCCCTCTGAAACCTAACAAGTTTCATTGTCACAGCACTCTTATTTGCCAGGTTCCCACAGAATAACTCATTAAGCTTTGAACACTCAGTGACTTATTCAGTTCAAAATTCCAAAGTCCTTCCTTAATCCTCCACAAAACAACACAATCATATTTGTCACAGTAAATATTATCTCATGAACAGGCTACCAATTTCTGTATTAGTCCAGATTTTATTGCTGTGAGAAAATACCATGACCAAAAACAACTTGGCAGAAATGATTTACTTTAACTTATAGTTGCAGATAATCATGAAGGGAAGTCAGGTCAGGAACTAGACAGAAACCTGGAAACAGGAACTGAAGCAAAGAGAAGAAGAATATTGGCACTTACTTGCATACCGCCATCACCCTGTACCCCTTCCTCGCTCAGTTTATCTTCCTATAAACACCTTGACAAGTGTCAATGACAGCACTTGCCATTGTATGCTGGACCCTTGTACAACAATCATAATTTTAAAAAAATGGACAACAGTCCTGCTTACATGCCTTTAGATGGAGTCAATCTCTGTTTTCCTCTTCTGAGATAAGGCTAGCTTAGAGCAATTTGACAAAACTGAACCATTACAAATATTAATTTTGAAATGTATTCACATATTGTGGCATCCTTAACAAACATCTGCTTGTAAGAAACTATTTTTGTCAAATGTAAGTCCCACTACCTAGAATGGATGAGTTCTTTTTGAGTTGTCAGACAGTGGGGTACCATAGACCATCTCCAAGCATTTAGGCTTTTTCCAATACTCTTGACTGACCACCAATATAATATTGGCAGAAGTGTTATGGAAATAACCAACACTTTCTGATTGACTTTAGGTCTGCCCCATGGGATGGAACTCCTATCTGGCATCAATAAAGTAGTAACCAGTGGATAGTTTTATCATGCATTGGGGAGAACCCAATGCATTTATTCTGCTAAATAGATTATTTAAATGATTTCTAAAATGACTTATTGCTGTACTCATTGATCAGATTATGTGTCAACCCTCATCAGAGAAGTTTTTCCTGTATGAAATGGCTATTAATCCAGGAAACCTCAACTTGTTAATGTGCAGAGAATAAAAGGCTGTGGAGTTCTCAGCTCTAAATGAGATTTACATGTTACAACTCTTCCCTTCAACAGTCGGGAGTCTTTATGTAATAGGAGCTTGAAAGATTATGAGACAGGTGGTAGATGATTTCAAGGAAATGGTGTTTTCCAGGGCTAACAGGGTAGTTGCACATATTAAAACACAGTGATTATGGCAGAATACAAAATGCTCGATTAAATTCAATCCAGAGAAAACCCCGGTATTGAGGGGATAAACTGGTTATGGACTCCCAACACTAGCTGAGGAGTTATTGGCATTTGATATATACTGTGAAAGTCAGTTTTGCTCAGTGATGTTATCCCTCATAGGTTAACCATATACCAGAACAGGCCCACTCCACTAACTACTCAAACTAATTTTTCTCTTCATGGAGAAAACCTGAAGAAGAAGAAGAAGGAGGAGGAGGAGGAGGAGGAGGAAGAAGAAGAAAAAAAAACTCGTCCAATTTGAGTAGGCATGGAAAAGAGAATGGATAAGGTGGATAAAGGAAGAGTCAGAGGAAAGAGACTGAACATGTTCAAAATACATAGTACAAAATTCTCAAGGAATTGATAAAAGTTTTGCCATGAAATAAATGATTTTTGACATAGTTTAACCACTCTGTGTACAGCCTGAGGCTAAGTGACTCGGGGAAGAACTATCCAATAAGTCCAGCCCCTTGAATCTTTACTGTATAACATAATTCTTGAGATAGGGAAAGATGGTGGGAACCATTTGCAAACATCACAGTCCAGGATTAATGTCCTTAAATTAGTGAAGATCAATTATATTTCAGAATATTTCCCTCCCCACTATACCTTAATACCACACAAATAGTATCTCACACAATAGGGGAATTACAGATGAAAAAAATTATGATATTTAGTTGCATTTCAGGAATTTCTAGGGTGGCCAAGGACATCAGAGGAAATAAATCAAGAACACTGGAGAATATTTAGTCATTGATACCTGTAACTACAACATATACATAAAGTCTGCTCCTAGTCAAATAACCTCAAACATCACAGTATAATATTTTTGACCTGCTATCTTATATGTAGCTTTAAAAAAATCTTGTAGCTTGCTGAAAGATAATCAACTCATTCACAATAAATGAAGAAAATATCAGACCCATACCTAGAAATTGCAGAGATTTTGAAGTGATCAGAATTGGATTTAAAATAACTGTGATTATTATGTCAAGGTCTTTAATAGAGAAAATGGCCAATGAATGCATGCATAATGTAATCAGGGAGGTAAAAATGCTAATAATCATAGGGAAATAATAGTCATTATCAACAGTATAATAGAAAAAGATAAAACAGATAATAAAAACGTGTGAAGGTTTAATATAACTTACATTGAAAATCTAGATGGAAAAAAGCAAAATATTTTTCACATCTTCATTTAAGTGTCACTTGGATACAAAACATTTGTGAAAAAAATTAGAAATAAATGTACATTATATTTTACTGCTGGTTCAACAGCAAAATATTAAAATATAGGACATTTGATATTTCCTATCAAGATTAAAGCACCCAATTGCAAATATTCTTTTATCTACAGCTTTCAAAGTCTAAAGATGCTAACATTGTATTTGACATATGGCAAATATATATGTCAATGTGACTGGATCTAGAGTCGCCTAGGACACAAGTCTGATTGTCAACGATGTACCTGAATCTAGAGTCATCTAGGAGACAAGCCTGAGTATGTGTTAGACGTATTTATAGATTAGATAAATGGAAGCAGGATGACTGCCACTAAATGTAGTTGCTACCATTCTATTCACTGAGGTCCAAGTCTGAATAAAAAGGAGAACCTAAACTATGTACAAGATTCATCTCTCTCTCCTTCTTGACTATAGACGCAATGTGATCAACTAACTGCCTCAAATCCTGCACCATGACTTCCCTGCCAGGATGGACTGTACCCTCATATTGAGGCAAACTCAGTCCTTTCTTAAGTTGATTTTGTCATATATTGTGTCACAGCAATGGCAAGAAAATAAATGGATGTTCCTAATATCCAATGTAGTTGGGGAAATTGTTACACGAAGATAAATGCCATCAAAGATGGATTCTTGACCTTGTAAAACAAGAGTATATGGAAATATAGAGCACACAGTTAACCCTCTATAAGCACATAACTTCTCCCTTTGGACAACATCCTGATTTTAGTTTGTTTTCCAATAATACTAATGTATAATTCTCCCCCATCAGAACATTCTATGAAACCAAAAAAGTCACTGAGCACAGAGGTAGAAAAGATGTATATACTTACCTCTTACAAACCTAGGTAGCATATCACCAAACATAATTGCTTGTCAGATGAGCAATAATTCAACCTTTCTAGTTGAGTTCATGCTTTCAGAAGCTATAGTTAGTAAGGTCAGTAATGTAGTTTAAGATGATGGACTTGAATGAACCAAATCATTAAAGCAGAAGCTGAAGTAGAGCAATATTTAAACATCAAAAGACTGAACAAGAATAAAATAAATATTGTCTAAAATATTCTTATTTAATTAAATGAAATAAAGTAAAAGGATCAAACATAATGTAGTTCAAAGAGATTTAACCAAGACCATTCAGGAAGTTATGGAAGTTTTTTTCTATCCTAAACCTGGAACTTTATCTTACATTAAGACAACAGCTGCTGAGGGATTGAATTGCTTTCATCAGAAATTTATTTCAGTACATTTTTTAAGTGAGAGATATATCTTGAATTAGAAGAATAAATTTAGAAGTATGTTAACAACATTTGTACAGTGTTGCAAGATATGTGTTTATGCTGTGTGAAGATGTGTCATTGTGATTCATTTAATGCAGAGCTGTGTGCTCAATAGCTAGGCAGGAGAGAATAGGTGGGACTTCTGGGGAGAGAGAGGACCTCATAATGAATCCAGATGTGTCAGAGATGCCAGTCAGACACTGACCAAGTCAGGCATACAGAGTGGGAAAGTAGTAAAAGCCACGTGGCAGAACATAGATGAATAGAAACAGGTTAATTTGAGTTATAAGAGCTAGTTGGGAACAAGACTGAGCCAAAGACCAAGCCTTCATAATTAATAATAAGTCTTCATGCTATTATTTGCAGGTTAGCAGTCCAAAAAACGTCCAATGAGAGAGCTTATTGTAGTCCGGGAAGCTGAAGTTCCATTCCACAGTCCTGTCAAGCCTCTGATACATTCTTTCCCACTGGTAGATGAGCACACCCATTTCTTTCATATTCTAGCACATTCTGTGTAATTCTTTCGAAAGATTTCCAAGTCCTTGCTGGCACTTTCCTTATTGGTACTGCCTCTTTGATATCTTGTTTGACTCTTCTTGGAATGCTGCTCTTGAGCTTGGACTCTGCCAGCTAGCCAGCTGTTCCTACACCTGTAGCCTCACATGTCCTCACTTAAAAAAAAAAAACAAAAAACTTGTACTCCTCATGTACTCTTGTGCTCTTCCTTGTACTTCACTGAGTACCCAACAGTTTTCACCTGCTTGGTTTTCAGTGTTCTCAATTCTGACCACAGCCTTCTTCTCCCCCTTACATCCTTTTCCTGGTACTTGGTCTTCATGGTGGATTTTATCAATCCTCCCCAGGGGAATGTTGTATCCCTCTATTAAGTTAACGTCTCCATCTATTTCATGAGGGGCCTATTCTCTTCTTTCAGTTTCTCCAGACAGGTGAGGTCTGAGTTACGCATGGCAGCCTTCCCACTATTTCAAAGGACACTGCAATCATTTGTGACTGCCCCAAGCTTGTCTGTGGGTTTCTCACACAGATCACTGATGATACAGATCACAGGTTCTCTGAATCCCTGCTGCTGTTGCTGGACTCAAGTCTTTGTGGTGTTGTTTAACATCACCATCAGTTTCCCATTCTCTTGGCTCCGCATGTCCAGACCATTCTTCTGTTGCAATGAAGGATGTGATAGAAATTTGTCTGCCTGACCACCTCCTCTAATCATTTCCAAGTGTTACTGGACTGGTTCTACAGAATATGAATGATTGAGATGTCTTCATCACATACTGAATCTTCAGCATCTCATGACTAGAATTCAGCCTGTGGTGAGGCTTTTGGCAAAATTTGCCTAGTGGGTGATAAACACCAGAGGCTTGCACAGCTCATTCGTCTATCTAGTGGGTAATTTGTGTTGCTGAATGGATAGTTTCTATACCTACTCACTCGTGGGCTGCTCATTGTGTAGGGACAGTGTGTCTTAACCTGTGGTCCCAGTGGACAGGTAAGTACAAGTATGCTTAGATTGTGGCTGCATTTTGAGTAAGTATAATTAAACAACTCAGGTTTCTCATCTTCCTGTTCCAGAACTTTGGCCATCTATCTTACTCAGGGCTCTAGGACTGTGTAGAGACACCATGACCATGGCAACTCTTCTAAAGAAGAAACTTTATTTGGGGCTGACTTAAAGTTCAGAGGTTTAATCCATTATTATCATGGAGGGAAACATGGTGGCACACCAGCAAACATGGTGCTGGAGAAGTGGCTGAGAGTTCTACATCTCGATTGGCAGACAGCAAGAAGAAAAAGAGACACTGACCCTCACTTGAGTACCTGAAACCTCAAAGAAGTGACACACTTCTTACAACAAGGCCATTCTTTCTCCAACAAGGCCACACTTCATAACAGTGCCACTATGGGGGCCATTTTCCTTCCACCACACTCTCCTTCAGAATACATGTAAGAGGGTAGAATTCAGTGGACTTGGCAGATGATGCTGAGGCAGTTGAGATTTCTAATTTTTTTCTATGGACCTGACCAACAATAGCCTGCTAGCAATAGGCATTCAAGAGGCCTTCTATTGTTTAACTACCTTGGAAAGCAAATGATACAGCAATATGTATTTCATTTCATTTATTCTTATTAGAATTATGATAACAGGGCTTCTTTGTTTTGTTTAAGTTCATTTATTGAGTCTTAATATTCAATATGGTAATGTTGGGAGGAGACGAATTATATCTTGTGAGTAGAGCATTATGAATGTGATTAGTGAACTTATAAGGAAAGACACTAGAGAATTTGCATACTGTCCCAGCCCCTTGCAAATAAGGAAAAGGCTAATTACTCAGAACTTAATCATGCTGACATGGTGACCTTGAAAATCTAGCTTTTATAAATGTATGGGGAATAAATACTTCACATTTCAGTCACCAAGTTAATGGAATTCTGCTGTATTAACCAGAACTGATTAATACAGATTATTTTTTAATTTGATAGAAGCAACACTGCAATACATTCAAGTGCTACTGTATATACGATAGCCAACCACTAAAAAAAGACCACTGTGTAGAAGGAATTACATCAAGATGTAGGTATTCTATGAGTTATAAAGTTAACAGATATTCTGAGATGTAGGATGAAAAACAAAACAAAACATGAAAAAAATCCCACAATGGGAGAGAGATTTTTGATCAGATAAAGTTCTTTTGTTCTTATGTCAAATAAGGTACCTAGTATAGTCTTTTTTGTTGTTGTTTTGGTTTTTTCCATTTTCTTTATTATTATTAAAAATTTCCACCTCCTCCCATTTTTCCTTCCCTCCCCCCAATCCCCCTCTCCCTCCCTTTCCAGTCCAAAGAGCAATCAGGTTTCCCTGCCCTGTGGGAAGTCCAAGGTCCTCTATGTGGAAGCCTAGTATAGTCTTTTTCGTGAGGTTCTTTGAGATTGATATCTTTGTGATAGACTGCTATAGCAGAAATAGCATGAAACTGTTCCCTTGAGATAAATTGACAGACAAAGTAAGTCTACTTTTGCCAGAGTTGGCAGAGGATATATTATTTCATCTTATTTTACTGTTGATAGCTATGTTAAAGAAAGATTGCCAAGTTTTAATGTTCAACAGTCTAAAGAGATTTCATGATCATGGGAATAAAATTCAGTGTCTTGAAATCCTTTGGCCTTATGCCAACATGTATGTAGTTATATATCATCAGAAAATTGTTTTAATATATCTGCAGGGTCTAGTAAAATAAAAAGGAAAGTATCTCGTGAATAGATGAAAAACATTTAGCATTTTCTATAATTTTTTAAAAAAGACTGTTCCTGCCTGTCTGGTTTAACCAAGAACTTTATGAAGAGGAACTGGAATTGCCAATTGATTTACATCAGTGGGAACTGGAGGAATTGATGTTTGAACAGTTGCATATGAAAAGAGCTGTAACTAAGTTTTCACCTTGCTTCTGAGCTATTTTATCTTTCTGGTCCCTGGAAGACTTACTGAATACAAAGAGGGCAATTTGTGAAACACAGAATTTTAAGGCTGGATATGTTGCTTTCATTTTAAAAATAAATTGATCATCTTGACTAAAATGTCTACTCACAAGGCTTGATTTCCCCACGATGTTTTAATTAGGCAAATGATTTTGGAAAATATGATTTCTTCAGGACTAGGACTGAAATTAGTGAATGACATCATACTGGAATTTTTGCTCAAGAAACATTTATTCCTTCAATTAGTAAGTGAGAAATAAAAAAAAATCAGACCCAGACATTGGCAAAATAATGATACTCATAAACTTGACAGGTTTTCCCATAGTACCATGGCCTCTGTGTTTATTATCTAATAAGTCTAATATCAACTTTGTTAGTGGTGTTTATTTAATCAGCTACTTAATGTTGTAATTAAATAAAATTATTTAATTAATATCAGTTTTGCACATCACAGTAAGATATATATTGTCAGCTGACAACACCACAAATGGACTATCCATTTGTCAGGGATCAGCCACAAGAAAAAATATCTCTAGCCAGGATAAAGGCATGGTGATTTAGAGATATAGTAAAGAATATGAAGATGCAAATGAAAATAATAAAATGAAAAAATATATAGGATTATATCGGGAGGAAATTCCAGTGAGTACTGAAAATTTGCCCACATTTAATTTCCAATTGCTTAAAATACCCCTAACCCCAAAAGGTAGGAGTAAGACAAAAGACTGCATTAACATGATACAAGGAAGTGAACAGACCAATTGAAAGTCATGGACTACATTCATAGTTAAACATTCTGTTGCTAGAACAAAAAAAAAGGAATCATACAAATACTGTAGACCAAATCACTCTGTAGGCAAACCACTCCCTGGGTGGAATCCCAAGTTATCTCCATAAAGGGAACTGGAACTTAGTTGTATCCTTAGACTCTTGCTTGAGGTAGGAACAATCCGTTTCTCTATTCCTGGAGCACAAGGTCTGGCATTACCCATACCTGTTGATGATAGCCTTGAGGGAGCAGAACTCTCTGACAATGTCTAGGTGGGACCTTTGTTTGAGGTGGAAGCAAAATAACCTTGAAGAAATTAGAGGAAACTTCTAACTCTCTGACCTTTGGCCAACGTGGAAACAGGCTTACATTTTCAGGCCTCCACAATATCAAGACAAAGCATATACGTTTCAGAGGAAGATTAAAATAAAGCAATAGCAGCCAAACCCTTCAGCCAGGCTGCTTGGCCAGATCATCTATGGCTAAAAAGATTGCCTTTGCTACTTGTTGACAATACAAATTTAAAAGCTCTAAAAGAAATCTTAATTACCAGAGACTCTCAAATAAAAACGCTTCAAAATTGAGGCTCAAGCACCTGCCAACCCTTATTAGGTTAATAAACAAGCCAGTGGAGCTTCCCAACAGGCTTACAAACTCTGCAACAAGGGCTTAAAGAAAGAAAGAAAAATTAACAAATAAATGTCCCCCATCTTAAGACATACTGAAGGTCTTCCTCCACTAGCAGACAAAAACCTGTGAAGAAATTTATGACCTTTGTTAATCTTCTCCAAGAAGCTTTAAAAGTATAATTAATGGAAAGATTACTGTCATCCTATTCCTTTTCTGACTTATGAAAATAAAAATTTCCAACCAGAACTCTAAATGTTTTAAATGTGAAATCCAGGCTAGGCATTTTCCTTGAGCTAATAGGCCTCCTATTGAGGTAATACACAAGCAGGTCTAATGCAAACATAAACTCAAACCTATCCTGCTGTTACCACTTTTTAAAAAATGCTTTTTTTAATTCTTTTATGCTCTAATTGTATAAAAAATAACCTATCCTTTCAATGACTTCTTTCAATAAGTAAACACCTATGTCTTATGGTATTAACAAATAAAACTGTAAATAAAAAGGTTAAATGGACGTAAAGATGGATTTTTAGTAAAGGATTTATATAAGAAGGTTAAAATGATCAGATAAGAGGAAAAATTAAAAAAAAGTTTATTAAAGTTGAAAAAACTGTAAATGTGGTTGGATGATTTTAAAATGAAAGAAAATGGGATTATAGAATTGTGAGGGACTGAGTAAGGACTTTAAGTATGTTAAAGTTAAATCTTAAAGATGATACATATAATGTTATAACTTCTAAGTTCAAAGTTTAACATATGGTGTTAAACCTCTAGTTAAATCAATGAAGTCTTAAATTATTAATCTGCTCATGGCAACAGTTGTAAATCTGGCTACTAAAATTTTAAGAAAAATTCAAATTATCATAGATGCAGTTTCAAAAACATTCAATTTCCTTTGATCACTTAAATTTATTGTATTTTTTAGATCCATATCCATTGTCGTGCACAAAACTCAAGTCCAAGTAGATCAAAAGACCTCAACATAAATCCAGTTATACTGAACCTGATAGAAGAGAAAATGGGAAGTAGCTTTGAATGTTCTGGCACTGGAGATCATTTCCTGAATATAATCCTAGTAGCCCAGACACTGAGAGCAACAATTAATGAATGGGACCTCCTGAAACTGAGAAGCTTCTGTAAAACAAAAGTCACTGCCATTAAGACAAAGTGGTAGCCTACAGAATGAGAAAAGATCTTCACCTTCCCACATCTGACACAGGGCTGATCTCCAAAATATTCAAGAAGCTACACATCCAAATACCAAGTAATCCAATTAGAAAATGGGGTACAGATCTAAACCGATAATTCTCAGCAGAATTTCAAATGACTGAACGACACCTAAATAATTGCTCAACATCAGGAAAATTTATCAGGAAAATGCAAACTAAACCGACTCTGAGATACCATCTTACACCAGACAGAATGATGTAGATCAAAAATACCAATGATTATTGATGCTGGAGAGAATGTGAAGTAAGGGTAGCATTTCTTCACTGTTGGTGGGAGTGAAAACTTCTACACCTACTTTGGAAATCAGTATGGTGGTTTCCTAGAAAATTAGATATCAATCTACCCCAAGAGCTAGCTATATCAATTTTAGGCATAGGAGTTGCTGGAGCTCCTTCTGCTCGTTCAGCCAATAGCTGCTGAGATACCAGCCTATTGGGGTGTGGTCTCTCTCTCTTTAAAAAAGCAGCAACTGCCCTTCACTCACTCTCTTGCTTCCGGCTCCGCTTCCAGCTACTAGGCTCCATTCCTGATTGCACAGAGGGTTGTTTTCTGGGATGGTGATCTGCAAGTTTTCCCCTTTAAATAAATAACTATTCTATTAATCATAATTTCGAACTGGTGTGGGATTGTTTATGATTTACGCCTTCATCTGGCACCAATGTTTGGTTTTAGGACCCCTTCATTCCCCAGCTCGGCTGCCTGCCGCCAGCTCGGCTTGGCATGAGCCCTCCCTCAGCCGCGGCCTGT
>LOJH01038524.1:3321-15033 GCA_001685095.1 Ellobius talpinus | reverse complement strand
GGAAATTGGGAGGAGGGGAGGAGGTGGAAATTTTTAATAATAATAAAAAAATAAGTGGGCAAATTAGTGACATAGTTGCAAACTTGAATATTTTTCAGTCTTCTTCTACCTCTCTTACACACTTCCCTCTTTCTCCTTCCTTACTCTTTTCTTCTTTTTCCTTTTCCTCCACTTCTTTCTCTCCCATCTCTTCTTCATTCACTCTCCTCATCTCTCTTATTCTTCAGAGTCTTTCCAGAGAGAATGACTTGATTTAAATTAAGTAATGCAGACTGTGCTTCAGTGTCTTTTCGAGCCCTCATCCTCATCAATACTGTCCCCAAACACAATGCCAGCCATAGTTCCAGCATCCCAAAGATCCAGACTTTTGGATCCTTTATTATTTACCCTGCATATCAAGTACAGACTCTGAACTGCATTTGGCTTCTGCACTGTAAATGATCAGATGGAATAATATTACGCTGAGTGGATACTATAATTGAGACCAGTACCCACAGAAGGGTAAAAACCAATAACCCTCATTGTCTCTTTGGGGGATTGGAGAGACACTTGATCCCAGGAGGCTGTTGACAATGTTATGACAAAGCAATTTCCACCTGACCCTGAGGGCAGCATTCTCATAGAATGGAATTTGAGGTTTACATCATTACATGCAGGTCAAACATCCGATTGATTTTTAACTGTCTATTTTATTGTTTTTCATGAAAGACGAAAAAAATCCAACTTAAGTGGATTGGATCCTATAGACAAGCTAGTCACATAAATGTATGCTGTATATACTGCTCAACCTCAACAGAGCATGTCTTAGTGGCATGTGACTCCTACCTTGGGGACACACAGATTAGAGCCATCACAGAAAAGGTCACTGAAAGAAAAATGTTAGAAACAAGTTACAGCAGAGGTGGTTAGGGGTTATAAAGTATTATTACCTTCTTTATTGCTGGATAAAACAGTTAGTTCATTCTCAGTGTTAAGACAGTGTAGGTTTTAGCAACTCATCAGCCATTTGTTCTTGAATGTGAAGTGGGTTTACAAATTCAGCAAAGCTTCCAGGAGATGTTAGGATACTGGTGTGGGGTTGATATTTTGAGTTCTAGAATACTGGTCTTTATGTCCAGAAATGCAGATTTATATGAAGTCTGATCAACATACTTTTTCTTCTAGACAAAAATCCACGTTTTTATTATGGTTTAAAATTCTTCTGGTTACTTCATGCCATGAAAATCATATTGGGTTTTGTTTTAGAAAGGGCTCTGAGATCTTATTCGTCTAAAGGAGACTAGGAAGCAAAAGTAAAACAGAAGAGCCTGTGCTAGGAAGAGGGACCATAGCTAGTCCCACAATAATGCCACACACTCAATATCATCACCTACAGTTGATGAAGCAAAGGTGTCATCTCCTCATACAGGCACTGAAACTTGTGCTTAAGGGTAGACTTGAGAATTCAGTGAGATAGAATTGCTTATGGACAAGTGTAGGTAAAGTTCTGATGCCAAGTATTATCCTTCCAGAAACCACTGCATTTGTAGCATCTCTGATCCAGTCAGGGAAGGGAAACACCAGTAGTTCTTTAATCATTCCAACTTAAAATCCATACAATCAATGACACAACTGCAAACATCTGCAGCCTTCATTAGAACATCGTAGTGATATTTTGTTTGTGTTTTAACAAATAAAGCTTGCCTCAAGATCAGAATACAGAGCTAATACACTAGAGACCAGGCAGAGGTAGCACACACCTTTAATCCCAGGAGACAGAAGCAGATGGATGTCTGTTAGTTTAAGGTCACCCTGGGCTACACAAAATTGATCCAGTCTAAAAGAGAAACAGCTCACACAAAGGTTATCCTAGAACTTGGGGTCACAGACCTTTAACCCCAGCACTAGGGAGGTGGAGACCAGAGTGAAATATCCAGGGAGAGGAATATAAGGTGGGAAGATACAGGAGCTCAGTGCAGTCAGGGGATACAGTCTGAGGATACAATCTGAGGTAAACATGCAGGCTGAGGATTAGTAGAGACAGGATCACCCCTTTTGTCTGAGCATTGGTAGAGGTAAAAACTCAGTGGCTGGCTACAGTATTTCTCTGATCTTTCAACTTTCACCCCCTAATGTCTGACTCTTGGTTTTTATTCATTAAGACCAATTATACTTCATGTTACAGAGTATAGATGGATGATATATAAAAGATGGATAATACATAAGTAAGTTGATAGATATATAGATAGATGGATGGATAGACAGATAGATAGTGTGTAGATGAAATATAAGTTAGATCATAGAAATAGATAATAGAGATAGCATGCAGATGTAAAGGTGCACATAGAAAGAGGATATAGAAGGATATATGAATGGTGGATGCACACATGCATACACTACCTATTTACCTGTGACAGCCACAACTTACAAATGGATGTGTTAGATGGGAATTTTTTTGTTTCTGAGTCTACGTTGTGACAGTACCCAAGAATCTAGCTTTACCTGTAGCACTGACAAGAGTCTACTAACAAGGTTCATTTATAAATCACATGCATTTGCAATTTATGGCCTCTCTCTTCCTCCCTCCCTCCCTCACTCTCTGTGAGTGTGTGTGTGTACCAAGCACACAAAAAACTTTTATCAGTTTTAGAGAGTTTCCAAATGGCATTGTATTTTATAGTTGCTTGCAGCTAAGGTACTTTCATCCACTGCTCATAAGCGACAAGTTTTTCTAGGGAGAATATTTCCAAAGAGCTTTCACACCCTGTCATGTCAGTTTTATGCCAAAAAGCTCCCTGCCTCAAGAATTTATGAAGAAAATATTGTATCTCAGTTAAGGATAGGATTAAGGATAAAAGGGGGCACTTACTTCCAAGAAGTAATTATCACCCTCACTTGCATGTGTGTATGTGTGTGTGCAAATGTAAACAAATGGAAAATAGAACCCCAAGATGAGACCACTCTATAGGGATGAACCAGCATGCAGAATGGCGGAGCTGATACCCTATGAATGATGGGCTGCTGGAGAGGTCAAATGGATTTGCTTATCTTCTCAAAAGCATTTGCTGAGAAGACTTTGGCTCTGAAGTTGTCATGGAGTCATTGTAAAGAATTAGTCAGTCATGGATATATTCTCTTTCTTCTAGACTGTCCTTCAGGCAGGTGAAAGTTAAAGGATGAAACACCCAACCTCTATCTAAGTAGCATCTAATTCTGAAAGCCGGAATTCAGTTAAGAGAACACCTGTTCAAGATTCCCCTCATCCTCCCTTGAGTAAGGAGAGTTGGAGCAAATGCTCTGGTCACATACTGCATCCACTTATAGGGCCCTCAGAGGCACCAACCAGAGGCCTGCCTGTTGCATTCACTCTCCATTTTTTCCATTTTTTCCCATGCCCAGGAAACTAATTCACAGATGTGGAGGACCTGAACTAGTGCAAGAAATAGGAATAGAACTCACAGGCATACACAGAGCCCCATGGATTTTATTGTTTTGAAAATGTTTATGTAACTAACCCTGGCTCAGAGCACTTAGACTGCAGGTGCCAATTTTATGAATCAAATAAATTCTTCCTTGTTAGTTGCAGTTGTGTACATGTCTCCCTGAAGACATGGTAGCTCTCAGCTTTATTAGCAAATGACATATTTGGAGAATTGGGTTATGCATGAGAAAGTCATGTGCTTTGAACCAGCAGTAAGCATCCCTTCTGGACAGACACATACGTTGTTGAATGTGAGCAAGCATTTTGGCTTATACAAGGTAGCATTTTCAGTTGTGTGATTATTTTTTTTGAGATAGTTGGCCATTTCTGAGACATCAGGGGTTACTTCTGGTGGAAGGTGTACCGGGGGAGGATTGACCTTCCAAAATATGCTCTTCTAGTTTTAAAACTTAGATATATGTTTAACAACTTACAGTTATCTCACCTGTGAAAGAAAATGAGTAGAAGAATAGTTCATAGCATACAGTTATTATAATATGAAAAAATCACCCCATTCCTGCCTGGAATATACTAATCAGTAACTCATATGCAATCTCTTAAAGACTGGAACAGCTGCAAAGACGGTTATATAAGTAGTAGCATTGGAATAAAAAACATGATGACATGAATCATGCCAAACATTGGATTGGAGGTTACCTCAGAAAAATAGTCTATCCTCATGCAAACACTCCTTGGTGTGAATCTAGAAGCAGGTTATTTTACATTCTAGAGAAGAGAAAGGTGTGTGCATATAAGACAGATGTTCATATGAACCTGCATCACACATGAGTCTGGCTACTCCCTGTCCTATCTAAAATCAGAGGTGACCTTAGATCCTCCCCTTCATATTTAATATCGTATAACTGGATTCTCCATCAAATGGATACCATCTCATGGAACCTCCCTCTGATCTGAGTAGATGGGCAGAAAAGCACTTGGTTGCAGAGACCATCACTTGATAGGATATCGAATTTTTTGCATATTCCTTGTGTTATTGAACTGAGCTGATTAATTATTCAGAGCAAGGAAGAAGTCAAATTATACTCTTAAGGCTGCAGATTGGTATTTAGGTGATATTGATAGTAGTTCTTCTGTGGGCACAGTGCTCAGTGAGACAACTGCCAGCAAATCCCTAAGTCAGTTAAGGACCAGATCGTCTTCAATCAGTCTTAGGCTAGCTGATCTCCTAAGATGGTTATCAGCATTGATTTATTTTTGGAATGAAGTTTTTGATAAACATCAGTTTTCTTAGGAACTATTTTCTCCAAAATCTCTGGCAAACTCTCCAATTGGTTTAATATATATAAAATATTTGACATAAATCAACCCTAAAAATCTGTATGATTAACCATTATTCATTCTGCTTTTTCTGAGTCATTTTATTGCCTAAGTCCATCACTGGTCCAAAGTCTCAACTTTGTACCTATGCTGTTTAATCATTGATTTCTTACAAAACCTACCATAATTTAGACAAATTGAGACATTCTGAAAGCCTTTTCTGCAAAGTAAAACCCAAAGTTTTTCAAGTTCATGAAGTCCATCAAAGATATTTAGTTTTTTGAGTTCATTAAATAATGATGAAAGAATGAACATAATCATGATCAATAGATTTAATCAAGATTCCATGAAAATTAATATATTTGTTAGACCACAGCTTAAAATATCTGTTCAGTGATTAAACTGTATAAGTGATCCTTAGGTTGAGACTTTGAGAAAATTAATTTCCTTTTATTTATTTATTTTTTATTTTTTGTTTGTTTTGTTTTGTTTTGTTTTTTTAATTAATTTCCTTTTAAAGAAAAGGAAAGAATACTTCATTTAAAAAGTTAAGGCTCATTATGACCTCAAAGCATTGCACTGACTTTTTACATGAGTATCTCCAAGGACAGACCCTGTTGTAACCTTTTTTTTTGCAGGCAATTAAATACAGCCTTCAGTGGTTATGGGGTCATTAGCCTGTGTATGGAAATTGGGAAATGATTGCTTTATGATGAAGGTGTTGTAATGACTTATTTAAAATGGTAAGTTCTGTAAAACCAAGCTAGTGGGAACTCTTGAACTCTAGGCCGACAGCTGTGGGGCCTGTGTGGGACCTAACTAGGCCCTCTGCATGTGGAAGAGAGTTAGTTCTGCAGCTTGGTCTATCTGAGGGCCCTTGGCAGTAGGACCAGGATCTATCTCTGCATGAGCTAGCTTTTAGAAGCTTTTTCTCTATGGTGGGATGATGTGCTCCGCCTTGATAAATGGGGGAGGGATGTGGTCCTGCCTCAACTTAATGTGCCAGGCTTTTTTGAATCCCCCATGGGAGGCTTTACCCTTTGGGAGAAGTGGATTGGGGTGGGCAAGGGGGGAGCAGGAGGAGAGGTGGGAGGGAGTATTGTGGTTGGAATGTAAAATAATTTTTTTTTTAAAAAAAGTAAGTTCTGAATTGACAGCAATAAGTGACTAACAACCCCTACTATAGAATGCATTACTGAGCTCGGGTTTAGTACCCAGTTTTTTGTATTTCAACCTGCTGTCTTTTTTTAATATGAACATGAAGATGCACCACACTCTCCAAAAAAAAACAAAACCGAGGAAATAACATTTTAAAACACCAGGAAAGGAATCCTAATTAAAGTGTAGAAAGGGTCTGTTCTCCCAACTCCCTAACATGAAGTATTTGCTATTTTCTTTCCTTTGAAAATGTGTGAAAAGAGGAACAATATTAAAATGAAAATCTTCCAGAACATGAAAAGAGAAGTGCAGTATCTAGATTATAATTCAATTATAAAATTTAAAAAAAATGGGAGGCTGCCTGAAAATGCCAAACAATGTTGAGTATACCGTTAACTTCTATTTTCAAATTACTGAAAGACAGTCACAGTAGCAAGCAACCAGATTTAGTCTGTGTGGCAGCTGCAGGCAGATTTTATGTACATTAGACTCAAGACAGGCTGATATAATTTTGATGTGATTTTTTTTCTTTTAAGTGTATCTTCTGTTCAGTAGATACACTGCACAAATATTTGTTTGTGGTAGGACCTGAGTGGCTGAACTTATATTAGGGGCTTTTTACAATCGCCACATACCTGTAGACACTTGTCTTTAGCTAGGGCCTCTATTGCTGTGAAGAGACAGCATGCCCATGACAATTCTTGCATGGAAAACATTCAATTAAGGTGGCTTCCTTTCAGTTTCAGAAGTTCAGTCCATTATCATCATGATGGGGAACATGGTGGCACACAGGCAGATGTGCTGGAGCTGAGAGTGCTACATCTTATCTTGCAGACAACAGGAAGCTGACTAATTTGGCACTAAGTGAAACTTAAGCAAACGACTTCAAAGCCCACCACCACAGTGACACACTTCTTCCAACAAGGTCATATGCACTTCAACAAAGCCACACCTCCTCACAGTGCCACACCCCATGAGATGATGGGAGCCAATTACTTTTAAACTAACACAAGAATGAAAGGCAGAAAAGGTTCAGTTTATAGGATTATTAACAAGAATCATTCTTTGTAAAACAGAAAAGAAAGACATAGTCCTATGGTTATATGAGTCCTACAGTTCTGCTGATGATAACAAAACCTCACTTCCATATATATACACCTTGACAGCATTGCTCTCTTGATGATTAAAGGATCTGTGCTTGTTGCTGTTTTAGTGGGTTTTTTGTTTATTTATCTAAGAAAACCTCTCAATAAATTGCCAGGTTAGCCTGGAATTTATTATGTAATAAATACTGAACCTTGAACTCATAACCCCTTAGTTCTCTCAAACTGGGATTGTTGGTGTTTGCTGCCTCACCTGGCTCACAATGTACTTCATGTTGACACTTCATCTGAAGGATAAAAGGTTTATGATAAGAATATTCCTTTTCCCACAGACAATATTGAACTTAAGTCAAGTAAAAGAATTTGTGAGCAAATATCAGTCCTCCTTTGAAATTTGTAAAATTCCAGGCTAGACCTAAAGAGTAGGAGAGATGGAAAGAATAAGGAAGAAAGAAGGAAAGAAAGAAAGAAAGAAAGAAAGAAAGAGAAAGAAGAAAAGAAACAGAAAAGCAACATGGCAGTCAGCATCTTATTTTAAATTTTCTGCTTCAGATGTATCCTTATGCCCATGGTTATAAGAGTCCCAAGCGAGATGATCCAAGGCCTATGAATATCTGTCTCATGACTAAACAGCTATTCAGAGAAAGTTGTCATTATGTAAAAGTTGCTAAACAGTGCTCAAATATGGTTAACACTTTGAAGCAGAATATGCCATTTTTTTATTTGAAAATAACATTACAAAAAGAAGGAGCCTCTACCTTCTAAGTCATCTTCGTCCTGGTTTAAATCAAATGTTTATCCAGTGCATGGTTTTACTTCCTTACTAGAGTGTCACCAAGGGCTACATTTACAAAGAGGCCTTCCCTCATTTGGTGTACTGCCAACATTTCTTTTCTTTTTCCTTTTTAACAGTTAGTGAGGAGGTTGTCCTCATAGCACGAGTGATGGCATCCAGGGATGTAATTTTTCCAAATTGCTGGTTTTGTTTAGCAGAATGGAGTCGGCTATCCATAGCAATCTCTGACAACTTTGCACTGAATGTTTAGACCCACAAAGCAATTAGGAGGTTCTCAGAGGAAATCCCACCTGCAGCTGGTTTTCCTGTGAGAGCTGAGCCAGATCTCAGAACTGTGCGGCAGCAAATGCCTTCCAGAGCTTAGCTTCAAAATTCATTGCCTTCTGTTGTCCTATTTAATTTGAGGGACCTGTGCTTCTCTGTCACACCACAGGCACAGAGTGAACTGCTTGCTACTGCCCTACTGGTCCTGATCCTCAGGTGAGTGCTGGGAATGAGCAAAGGCCAGAACACACTGCTTCTTGTTGGTTCTATTAGTCCACCAGAAATCACCAGTTGCTTTTGCCATATGCTATTTCAATTTAGAGATCAGCTCTTTTCTATGTGACTAACATCTGCTGATTCCTAAAGGCTGAATTCAAATATTGACCATGTTGCAAAATGACAAGCATTTTCCAGAAGAGGAGATTATTTACTTATTTCCATTCTACTTTGTAAATACTGTTCTGGATACGTGACTTTTGGTACGGGAGAATTGTCTGTATTCTGTCAATCATATTTTAAATAAACGTTGATTGGCCAGGCAGGAAGCATAGGCGGGTCAACCAGACAGGAAGTAGAGGTGGGGCGATGAGAACAGGAGAATTCTAGGAAGGAGGAGGCCATTCATTCCATTCCAGCCCAGACCACCGAAGAAGCAAAAGGTAATCTACCCGGCTGAGAAAGGTACCAAGTCATGAGGCTTACATAGATAAGAATAATGGGTTAATATAAGTGATAAGAGCTAATAAGAAGCCTGNCAGACAGGAAGTAGAGGTGGGGCGATGAGAACAGGAGAATTCTAGGAAGGAGGAGGCCATTCATTCCATTCCAGCCCAGACCACCGAAGAAGCAAAAGGTAATCTACCCGGCTGAGAAAGGTACCAAGTCATGAGGCTTACATAGATAAGAATAATGGGTTAATATAAGTGATAAGAGCTAATAAGAAGCCTGAGCAAATGGGTCAATCAGTTTTATAACTTATGGAGATCTCTATGTGATTTTCTTTGGGACTTGCCAGTTGGGGGACCGGGCGGGACAGAAACCCCGTCAAGCAGGCCCCTAATGTTACCGACTTTATCTGCATATTGACTTACAAACCACAACTACCTTATTTAGATGATTAGTTATTCTGATACAAATGAATGCTATATAGATACGGGCATGAAACAATCTAATAATTCATTCAATTCATGAATTTCAGAGTACAAAAGCAGCTTATAATAAACTAATCGATGCATCAACATGTTTCAATATTCTTTTACTGTGAATAACTTCGTTGACCCTGTGGTTTATCCTTGGAAAACAGGCATGGTATCTTACTTGTATATATTACACTGGCATAAAAGTACCTCTGGCATGTTCTGAAGCAGCATAAATGTCCCCTCTTATGGCAAAAAAAATTAATCCTAATAGAAAAAAATATTTTATTATCAGGAAGCTCCTTGTTAGACAAAGGGTTAAAGTTTATAGCATAATCCTTATAGTTGTACTAAGACATATTGTACACAAAATTTTGTACCCAAATGTCCACATTTTGATGAGTAGAGTGTGAAGATTAGCACGGTCAGAATTTAAGAGTGGGAAAATATTCATTAAGAACAGTCAAAGGAAGCATAGAGATTTATGAAGCTGGTACTTATTCATGTAAGAAAACACTTTAGAGTTGTCCCACTATTGAGCTTGCCAACTTAAGGCCATAGTTCAAAAAGGAAAGATGGTGGAACCATTTAGAGATATACCTGGAGCACATGTTTGAACAAAACGTTAGAATGCTGAACAGAAACAATGAATGCTGAATTTGCACTGGAGGGGTGGTGGATAGACATGCCTATGGACATAGGCAGCTTCCTTCAGAAAGTGTCAGCTTAGGGAAAAAAGGAGTCCAGCAAGATGAATCAACAGGTGAAGGTGTTTGCCGCTCAATATGCTGACAGTTCAATCTTTGAATTACATATAGTAATGAGATAAGAAGCTATCATAACTCTCATCTTCATATACAACACACACACAATTTTTTAAAGAAAACATAAGGATGCTTTGAAGATGTGTTAACCTAAGTTTGGCACTAGTATAATCTGACTAATTTGAGGGCCAACTCAGAAAAAGCTCTGTCAAGTGGAGAACAAACGTGAACATCCTGCTTAGGAGTTTTGAAACTGGCATGAAGGATGGGGGAGAAAAGGGGTTATTTGGCTTACATTTCTATATTGCTGTTCATTACTATTGAATGAAGTCAGAACAGGAACACAAACAGGGCAGGATCCTGGAAGCAGGAACTGATACAAAAGCCACAAAGGGGAGCTGCTTACTGTCTTGCTTCCCCTGGCTTGCTCAGTCTTCTTTCTTATATAACCCAGGACCAATAACCCAGGGACGGCAGCACCCACCTGGGCTGAGGCCTCCCCAATTGATCACTAAATGAGAAAATTCTTTACAGCTGGATCTCACAGAGGCATTTCCTTACCTAGGCTCCTTTGTCTTTGATAATTCTAGCTTGTGTCAAGTTAACACAAAACCAGCCAGTATTAGCAGTAAGACTGATCTTTACATCATTTAAAATTTGTGGGTTTTTTCCTCTTATTTCTTTAAAAAAATTTAGTTAGAATCTTTTCATGCAATATATTTTGATTAATGTGTTTCCTTTACTCCACTACCCCACCCTCTCAAAAAACAAAACCCATAAAATGAAAATTAAAACAAAGAAGCAAAATATTAATAAGACTAAAAAGCATCAAAACAAACAAAAAGAAAGAGAAAATCCACAAAAATGACCATTGACTTCATTTGCCCTTGGTCACCTGCTCCTGAGAATGGGGCCTCCCCTAGAGTGTGGTTAGTATACCCAATGATTGTCCTTTGGAGAAAACTGATTTTCACTTTGCCAGAGGGCATCAATCAGTTCTTGATTAGGGGTGAGACCCCATATCTACTCCCCCATCTCAGTGCTCAGACCGGGTTTGACTTGGACCTGTGCTGATCTTGTGGATACTGCCACTGTGTCTGTGAGTTTAAATGTGCATCAGCCCTTCTGTGTCTCAAAGACACCGAATCCTTGGAGTCATCCTTTACCTATGGCTTTTACATTTTTTCTACCTCTTCTACATAGAACCCTGCAATGTGAAGGGAAAGGTTTGAAGACACCCATTTTTTAACATTAAAAGGGAACAAAATTTATCTTTAAATATAAAACTTTCTTATTCACTTCTTTTATTTTAATTCATTTATTAAACTCCTCTTTTCAAGTTACAGGTCCATTCTTGTAAACCATGTGTGTCTAAAGAAATGTCTGCCTTTCATTCGTAGAGAATCACGGTCTCTGATAGTTTATGTAAATATCTTATTTACTTTCCTATTGCTGGATAAAATGCCCTGACAAAAGGAACTTGGGGAGAAATAGTTTATTTTTAACATATAGAGGGATATAGCCCTTCATGGTAGGGGTGACAGGATGGTGAACAGGTAAATCATGATGGCAGAAGCAAAAGACTGGTTGATCACACTATGTCTGTACTAAGGATGTAGACAGTGAGCAGGAAGTAGGACTGAGCCTGGTGGTTGTGGTGTATGCCCTTAATCACAGCACTTGGGGGGCAGAGGCAGGCTGATCTCTGTAAGTTCAAGGCCAGCCTGGTCTACAAGAGCTAGTTCCAGGACAG
>LOJH01038520.1:0-14120 GCA_001685095.1 Ellobius talpinus | reverse complement strand
TCTTTCTCCCAGCATTCAGTTTAGTTTTCCCTGCCTAGCTCTACTCTGCCCTATGAGGACAAGCCAGTTTCTTTATTAACCAATGGTATTCACAGCATTCAGAAGGGAATCCCACATCAGAATTTGGCTTAGGCTTGAGTTAGCTCTTTTTCACACAAGCACATCACTGGGTGAGCTACCTCCAATGCATCCACATTCCCTAATTCTTAAGAGAAAATTACATAGTATTGTTTGGGTGGAAGCCTCATCTCAGTCCCTGGCATCCATATACCCAAAGAGTCTGGAGTGTTTGTGTTCAGGCTTCAACCAAGCCCCTGGCATCCATGGAGATAGCCCATGTTGCTTTGGAGGCTCTAGGTCTCCCCAACAAACAGCTCATAGGAAGGTGTCTTACACTGGGTTTTCATTTAATCAACTGTGGTTTATGGAAGCTACATTATGTTCCTCTGCAGGATACATCCCTCAAGTTCTTTTAAAGATAATTATAGTTTTTAATTGGCTTTTAAAAATTGTAGGTTTCCAAATGACTTTTCCATATGCCCTGCATTTTGGGTTAGCTTTCTCCCCATCTCCTTTTTCTCCCATCCCTGCTTAACTCTTTCCACCCCTAGTACTCTGCCCTTCTACTTTGCTGTCATATATGTCCTATAATCTTTTCTTCCTTAAGGTTTTAAAGACAATATTCTACTTATTTATTGCTTTCTTTTTACCCGTGTGTGTATGTGTGAGAGACATGTGTGACTGTGTGTGCATGTTTGAGTGTGTGAGTATAAGCAGGCACATCCATGGCACACATAAGGTCAGAGGACATCCTCGGTTTGATCCTCACCTCCCCCTTGTTTGAGACAGGGTCTTGTCACTCACTGCTATGTATCCTAGGCTAGCTGGCCTGTGACTTTCAAGAATTCTTCTATCTCTGCCTCCCATCTTTCTGTAAGAGTGCTGGAATGAGAGGAGTGTTCTACCAGCCACAGTTTTACATAGGTCCTGGGGATCTGGACTTAGTTTCTCATACTGGCATGGCAAGTGACTTTACCCACTGAGCTACCTTTACTGACCCAAAGACATTATTTAAACCAGAAGGTAATAGGTGAATTCTTCAATACCCAGTGCTGGGAAAACAGTCTTGGTAACATTAGCTTGTTCTCTCATGTAAGTTCAAAGGAGGTTTCAGATGGATAAAAGATTAATCATAGAAAATGACAGGATCCAAATCCTTAGCAAAAACATGGAACTGTTTAAAGATAGCCTTGAAAAAAAAGAAAGCCCGTGTATGACACAAAATAGTGACAAAATGAAAGATCCATTGAGCTAGGAAAGCATTTTTCACAGCAAAACAGTGCATGATATAGTGATTTTTATCTCCCCTACAAAGTGGTAATTTTCATCGTAAGGTTCCTTCCAACCTGTAAGAACAAATAGAACAGGGACAATTTAAAGGGAATGAAGATGTCCACCCCATCTCATCGTAGGAAGAAAACCACAAGATAGATACCAATCTCTATGCGTCACACTGCCAGAAACAAAGAGACAAAAGCTAATGACGTAGTTCTTTTAGGAAAGGAGAATCAGGAACCCCTCCTTTCCACTGCTGTGGAAGAGTAAAGTGTCATGTGATTCATGGAGAATAATTTAGCCAAATTCTCTACTATTCAAAAGTCTGCATTCATGAATTGATCCTGAAGAGCAGGTGAGATGACTCAGTGGGTCAGGCTGTGCAAACTTAGTGATTGAGTTTGATCCTTGGGTCCCAAACTCACCAGAGGTGTCCTCTACACAGCTACCATGGCACTTGTGTGCACACACTCACAGACATCATGCACACACAGAGGCCCAATAATAAATAAAATAAAAACATTGTTTCAATGATTTGATCCTAAATGTAGTCTTGCAAAGGCAAGAATTCACATTTGCCCAAAGACAAGTGTCAAAGCCACTTTCCATGTCAAATGATTATAAGCCATCCGATTGTCGCTCAAGAGAGGACAGGGTAAGCACCTGATACGTTCACATCTTCTAACACTTGGCTTCTGTTAATGTGGTAGTTTTATGTGAACTAATACAGAATGATACTCAGGATATTTATTTACTGGGGTTGGAGAGCAAGGTAGGAAAACCATGCTTAATATTTATTTTATTTAAAGAATTATTATTGTGATTTTATATATGATTTTTTTGCCTGAATGTGTACACGCGCGCACATACGTGCACATTTGTGTGCATGTGTACCTGATACCTGGAGATGCCAAAAGAAGGTGCTAGGCCACCTAGAACTTGAGTTAAGGACAGATGTAAGCTACTATGTGGGTGCTGGGAACTAAACCCAGGTCCTCTGCAATGCTCTTAAATGCTGAGCCATATCTCCAGTCCCAATATTGGTTTTTTTGAGACTAAGTCTCATTGTGTGGCCAGCCTAAGGTGGCCTCAAACTCACCATGTAGCTCAAGCTGACCTTCAATCTGGCTTTCTTCCTCCACCTCCTGAGTGCTAGGATTGAAACTGTGTGATCCTGTAGCCGGCTGCTTTGCTTATCTCCATTTATGTGTGCACAGACTGACTCTTGAAGGATGACAGTGGTTGACCAGCAACAGCCGAGTGAGTAGGGCTTAGGAAGCTGGATGGAGGCAGGCTTGGCAAGGAGATTTGCTAATAAAACCTATTTTTACAATGTACTATTTTGTATTTGTGTATATAGGTTTAGCTACTCAAACAATAACTGAAATAAAATGTGCAATATTTCTTTACACTGCATAAATACATGTTGCTGTGATTGGTTTAATAAAGAAGCTGGCTTGCCGATAGCTGGACAGGATCAGGTTAGGTGGGAGAACAGACTGAGGGCACTGGGAATAAAAAGGGCAGAGTCAGAGGAGTTGCCGGCCAGACACAGAAGAAGCAGCACGGAAAGTACATAGATGAGGTACACCAGTCTTGGGGCAGCACATAGATTAATAGAAATGGGTTAGTTTAAAATGTAGGAGTTCATTAGTAATAAGCCTGAGCTATTGGCCAGGAATTTATAATCAATATTAAGACTCTGTGTGATTATTTGGGAACCAGCTGGCAGTACAGAAAAAAAAAACTCCATCTACAGTAAAATCTTTAACTGTCTCTGGAAGAAAAAGAACCAGATAGAATGATCTTTGTTCCCTGAGCACAGACTGTGCATCCAGAGGGAGGGAGTGCAAGAATAAATGCCAGAAGAATATGGAGTTTGTCCTTCTAGGAAGCATGCTCCTGTGGCACTGTGGAATCCCCAGGTGAGACAGTCTAGGCAGTCTTCTATGCCAGCATTTCTACTGTGACAGAGGGAAGTATCACAGAATAGTGAAAATTTGCCGAAGAGAGATGAGGAACCCCTCTGCAGATATTAAGACAAGAAGACAGGGAGAGCTAGCTTTGGAGCTGGCTCAACCCCAAACATACCTTCTGTCATCATCATCATCACCATCATCATCAGACATGCCTGGTCCTGCTGCTGCTGGGAGAACTTACCTTGCTGTCCGTGCCCTCCCCCAACCTAGATTTCATATAGAGCAGGAGGTGCTGCTGCCTGCCTGCCTTGTCAACCTTCCAGAATCTGGGGTAATGCTTAGAGCTCACAGCAAACTCATCACACTCTTCATCCTTTTGGGATCCACAGATGCTCCTCTTGTCATCCACACACTGTTGGGTGTCCGTGTGGTCCCTACACCCTGGTGTCAGATGTCCTTCCTGGAAGGGTTATTACTATCTCTGGGTCAGATGGTGAGCCTGCTCCCTGAATTCAAAGTCTCACTTCTTAGTTAGCCCCCAAGTCTCATGGATGATGATAAAAGTGTTGGTGGGTGTAATCTTACTACTCTCTAAGGAACGTCTCTCTGTCTGTCTGTCTGTCTGTCTGTCTTCAAATCACAGCTCTCATTTGATCTCACAACACTTCCTTGAGGAAGAACTGATCTCTAGTTTTGAACCAGCACCAAAATATCAGATTTACTCTCCAAGTACTTTTCTGTAAATTGTCTCCTGTCTTCAGACCCGCAAGGGAAAGGTATACAATGGTCCTCTCTAAAGAGCCAACTGCAGATGCAAACAAGAGTGTCTCAATCCTTAACCATTGGATTCTTTCGTTTGGTGTTTGTTGGTTTTATTGAAATGGGGTTTGACTGTGTTGCCAGGCTGGCCCAGAACTCTCCACTCCTCTGAGTCTGGTATTACACACATGCACCACCATGCCTGGTTTTTAATGGATGTTTTACACCATTTCTTCAGGTAAAAAAAAGAGGGGGAGGAGCATCAATAACCATGAATGGAAACCAGTTCAGATTTCTTGGGGGAAAGGGGCAATTCTTTGCTTCCTGAAGACTCATCTGCCAAATAAAATGCCATGTTTTAATTTCTCTAGGTGTGACATCTTGTTTCATTTTTAGGGACTTGAGCCTCTGATGCGAACTAGTGACCCGGTGGTTTCACTGGCTCACACTACCATATCCTCTCCCCATCTTTCAGATGAAAAGCTAGCAAACACAGAGGCAAAGACCCACTCTTGTTGAGAGACATGCCGCATGCTAGAACTTAGAACCCCTGTCTCCCAGCCATAGAGTCTGATCCCTTTACAACGTGCTATGGATTTTTTTGTGATGAGCCCATTTGCTTTTCTGTAGGCAGGGAAGAAAAACACAGTGGTTCTCCTAAGGAAGTTAAGAAATTAATGAGGTATTTATGGGTAAATTCTCCCTTTAGTGTAGGAGAGAGAGAGACATTTCTTCCATCTATAACTTAATTCCACTAGGAGATTGGGGAATTCGCAATTGGATTGTGGTGTCAGAACACGAAGAGGTAATTCGTGGATGGTAGAGCTAATTGCCAATCCCAAGGCCGGCATGCTTAAGCACCTTGTGTACTCTGTCCATTTTTTGCAGAGTGAACAAAGATGCCATTACATCCTTTGAAACTGCAAATGGATATGGGCAGAGATGCCATTTCCTGAGTAAATTAACAAGATCAAAACCCGCAGTCTTCCCCACACACATACCTGGAGTAACCCTGGGCTTTTTGCTTGTGTTTGCTTTGAGACAGGTTGATTGACTTATGTGCAGTTTGGGAGCCTGGAGTTTCCTCGCCCTCTGCAGACTGGAGCAGAGCCTCCGCTGGTGTTACAAAAAGCAGGCCGAATGAGGCAGAGAAGGTACGCATGGGCTCCCGCCTGAGCATGAGTTGGAGGGTGGGGTAGGAGTGGACATTGTTGCCCCCCTCCCAAGCTCTTTACCTGACCAGGAATCTTCAAGGACACATCTCCTTCCTTCTCCCCAGGAGTCTGCTGCAGAGCCAGAACCCTGATGAGGCCTGCCCTCCATGGAGGCTCTTCTGGGGCAACTCTGGCTCCTGCTCTAGGAGGGGCAGTTGGCTGGCATTAGTTGCTGTCATTGTCTCTACTGTCCACTTTAGTTGAAAAATTGGAAAACAGCTTTGTTAATGACCCTTACCTCTTTGCCTGGGCCCCCACACCCTGGGTACTTCCTGAGCGACAGCCCTGGCATATGGGGGGCAGTCTGAGAGCCCCTCCTCTGGTGGGGATCAGGACCTTGGCAGATGGATGGCTGTCCAGGGTGCAAAGAGCAAGGAAGCTCACAGCACTGCGGCCACGCCCTGTATCCAGGGTCTGCATTGTTCCCTTCTGGAGTAGAGTGTCTTCTGCATTAGCAGCACCTGCCTTCCCCACAGAGGGTAGAGGCTAACACACAAGAAGTGAGAGCTTCCCTTTTATCAGGGCAACTGATAGAAGACTACAATCCACTACCAGGAGGCTGTGGGGGAGAGCGGCCCAGACACCTGCTCAGAGAAAGGTCTTTTCTTTTTGAGTTTGGTCCTCTCTGCCTCGTGTCTTTTTTTACCCTAGTTTCCCTGGAGTCTCTGTCTTACCAGAGGCTGAGGAGGCAAAGAAAGAGATGTAAAAGACAGAACGTGAAGGTGACATGGTGCAGGGATCCAAGTGGTCTCCAGGAGGGCCCCCTTTGGGCTACAGAACTGCCGGCTTAGGGAACCCCTGTGGAAACCCAGCTGACTCTGGGGTCTTTTTCATCCATCATTGTTAAGAACTGAACTTGAACGATACCCCCTTTCCCTTTTCCCCTCTACTACACGTGGAAGACTGACAGCAAAAGCCATGTTAGTTTCTCGGAGTGGGGCGGAACAGGGTATGGGGACAGTTCTCCAAGATTCAGCAGCGCCGAAGACTTAGTTCAGCCTCCACGGTCCTCTGGGCACCTTTTCGTTTGCCATTCCTACTCTGTAATCTACTCTCCTTAGCGTCCCTTCCTGGCCTTCTTGGGACACAAACTCCCTGGAGCCTGGAGCCCACTGTCTGAGATCCCTGATCAGAGCATGCTCAGTCCAGCTGTGTCTCAGATGTATCCGCCTAGTCAGCAGTCCTCAGTCCTGCCTCAGTTTCCCTTCTTTCATCACATTTGTTAAGTGTGCCGTCCAGGGCTGATTTTCTCGCCATGACATCACACTGCACAGCCAGATGTAATGAAGAGGAAACATCTTTCGAATACTGACGGACAGAAGCTGAAAGAGTGCAGAGACTGTATGTGGAACTGTTGCAAGAGCAGGACCCGCCGGGGTGTTTGGCCAGTGGCAATGGCCATCCTTATCACAGTGTATATCGGAGTGCTTCTGCGTGTGGGGCCCGTGCTTTGCACACACATGCAGCTTCTGTGTTCTCTCACAGCAGCCCTTTCAAGACAAAAATCCTTAGTACACTTTCTCTGATGACTCGAAGTCACAGAGGTTAAGGACCTGAGACAGCGCCACGCCCGCGTCTGGGTCCCCACAGTCTGTCTCTGGGTTCTCAGTGGCTCACTGAGTGGTTTGGGACTAAGGGTGTTTCCAGCTTGGTTTGTCCAGGTTCCTGAGAACACTGCATGGTGATCCTGAGCAGTGTCTTCCAGGTCCCAGATGTGATTCGGACATGGTGGCTCCAGCTGGGAAGCCTTCTCAGGAAGGAGCCCTGCCCTTCAGGTCTCTGTCTCTTCTCTCTTTGTTCTCAGCCCCCTGCCATCTGGAGCTTCCCCAGGCATCTGCTCCTGAGCTTTGCCCTTTCCCTTCTCCTCCCCTTCCAGCAGGAGGAACCCTTCCTGTGCCCAGTGCCCCAACTCATTGTCCTCTGGGGTCACTCAGAGCAGACACCTGTCTTCTGACTCATGCAGGGAAACCACCCAGCTTCCCCAGGCCTTCGATTTCACAAATGGATCCATTTGGTTAATTGCACTCCTACCCCTAAGCCCCTCTGCCTGTCAGCCACAGACGGTCTCTCACCCCGGCTGCACAGACACAGAGCATGCGCAGGACCCACAGCTGTGGATGCACGGGACCTGGGCTGTACACTTCACTGGGGACTATTTGACTTCCCAAAATTGATTCCGGGCTATCAACATTTAGCCATCTTTGCCCATGTATGCTGAGACAGGCAGGGGTAGGGAACATGTATGGTTGGCAGCAGTGACAGCTGGGGCCTAGGAGCTCCTGTTTCTACCTTCTTTTAGCAGGAACGTTGTGGTCACATCTAGGCTCCTTTTTCAGCTCTTTACAATTTTCTTCTCTTTTTTCTTTTAAGCCGGTTTCACCTGTAGTCCAGGCTGGCTTCAACTTCACAGTCTTCTTGCCTCTTCTTCCCAAGCGCTGAGATAACTGGCTCACCTGGCTTCCCCTTGGCCCTTTCTGCTAACCCAAGCCCATTGCACTAACAAAGGCTCGAGACACTGTCCACCCTGAGTTCTGGTTTCTAATAAGAGATTGTGGCAAAGCTTCTCTCCAATGTCTGGTGGCACACACAGCCTTTTCACAACCAGACTCCTGGCCAAATGGTGCAACTTGGGAAAAATCTCCCCCTTTCTGTTGCCTCCCCCCTTTTTGCAACCCCCTCCCCACCTCCTGTTTTCACATTCTTCCTGTCTGTAGGAGCCTGCTTGCTTGCCGGAATGGCAGTTGGATTCAGACTGCTGTCTGCCTGGGTTGTAAATGCAAAAGGCAGAGGGAGGAAAGGAGGATGGGCAGTTGTAGCTCCCTCCTGCTGGCTTCATCCTTTCCTTCTGTGCCCCACTTGTCACAGCAGACAGGAATTTAAAAAATGCAGTGGAATGTCATTAGCAAACCCGCTATTGGCTCCCAATGGAGTGCCGTCAGAACCGACTCCACTCTCTCTTGATGGCCAACGGACTGGGTCCTGCTGGAAGGAGCTGGTGGGAAGAGGAGCATGGCCTGCTTTGGAGACTGGTGTGTCAGAACAGGAAGGAGGAGAGCAAAGGTGTAGTGGCCGGTCTGGGATCCTTCAGGGGCCTCCTGTTCTTATTGAGTAGAGCAGATACTATTTATGCCGATAGCCTGGTACTGGTCCTGAGAGTGAATGGTGGCTCCTTGGGCATCAGGCCAGACAGTGTTGGCACTGTCTCACTAACAGGTATATGAATAGATGGGAAAGCCCAGATTGCCCAAAACCAGGTAGTGAAGTAAGCCAGGTTCAGTTGTCACTTGGCGGGAAGGATAAAAAGCTGGTGCTTCCTGAACAGAAGGTGTGCTAGAGTTATATAGAGGCTTGGGTTAGAAGCTCATGGATGGATTTAATAACCGTCACAGTGACCCTGCAATAAATGAGTGTATAGCCCCTCTCCTACAGACATGGAGACCGTGGCTCTGAGAGGAAACAGCAAGCATCTGCTCGGCTGGGATGGGTCTGCAACTCTAAGCCCAGGCCCTTCATGTGCCATGGAGATCACATATCACTTCTTAACATTAAATCTCCAAGTCGGGATCTGGCATAGCCCTCTTTTCTGTACGGCTCCTGGCTAGTTATTAAGCTCAGTTCTGTTCAGTTCTGCACTGACACTTAACTCTGTCATGGGCTGGGGACATCGAAGACATCTCTCTTGCTCACAGAAAGCTTATAATCTGGTTACAGAAGTGAAGGTCACCTCTCTTTCCCCACCCCATGTTCTATAATTTTGTCTCTTTTTTTTTCTCTGCTAGAATCAGCCTGGTTTCCAACTGGCTTTAGAACAGGGCCTGCCACACTAGGCTTGGATTCCCCCACATTGGGTGTATGTGTGTTGTAAAAAGAGGGGTTCTCGTGTGGACCATGGTCTGGACCTCAAACAGACACCCACTGGGGATGCCTGAGAATCTACTGTGCAGTGTTGGGAGTGGAGCACTGAGGTTTGGAACAGAGAAGGCAAGGGGACTTGCTCGGCTGACTTCCTTTGGGAAAGGGAAAGGAGTGGCTGTCCGTGAGTCTCTTTCTTTTTATCTCAAAATCTCATGCTCTTTTAACCTTTTATTTCCAATTTTATAATTTCCTCTTTAACAATCATTTTTGGTGCCATTAATATACAGTTGATTTAATTCCTTCCAACATTTGAAACTTGATTTCTAAATTTAATCATTTTTCTTTACGAAGTATCACTTTTTTCTAAAACAAAGCCCTCTAAGTTCTCTTGTTAATTCTTTTAATAACTGCTTTAGTGAAATAGAATTCACATACTAGAATTGTATCCATATAACAATACAGCTCAATGATGGTTCATGTACACAGTGTTTTGCTAGGGTCTAGTATTGGACAGCTCCCAACCATTGAATTTTTGTAATTGTATCCCCAGTACACCCCTCCCCGCAAAGTCGTACATTTCATTAGCAGTAGGGCTCTGTCCCCACTCTGTCCCCAACCCTGAGCAGTCACTAGCCTGCCAAGCTGCAATGCATATGCCCTGCATTCCAGTCAATGGCTGAGTGACAGTCCAGACCGTGCTTTGTTTGCATGATGACCACCTCGTGTGGGAACTCTACACTTCTCTCTATGAGGAACCCAAGTTTTCTACTATTAATCCCAGGGATCCCTTTCTTTAGGGTCGGTGTTCTACTCCCTGTCTCCAGCTTTTATCCCATCTGGGTCCCTCCTTCTTACCAGACGCAACTGTTGAGCCCCCTTACCCTTGGGGTCTGTCACACAGGATTATTATCACCGTCTCCCTAGCCTTCCTCTGAGCCACTCCCTTTAATGATGGCGTGCTGGGGAGACAGTTGGAACCCTGCCTGCTCTTTCAGAGGTTTCTCCGCCTTTCTTCTCCATACTTGCTGCTTCATCTCCCTGGGACAGGCTTCCCGTAACCCCAGGTTATGGCCTGAGTGTGAAATGTTTACCCTGGGGCTTGGGCTGGTCTCCAGCTGGTGACACTGGTCTATGAGTGTGTGGAACTTTGGGGACATAGGGTCTAGCTGGCTAACATCGGCTACTAGGATGGACACTGACTGCTATCATCATGTCTTTTCTAGTTCTGTCCTTCAAAGGACAAGAGAAGCAGCAATGGCAAAAATGCATTCCCAAAGAACTCTTGATAGCTGGCTGGATCATAGCATAGATGAGGCCTAGTGATTTTTGGTTGGCTTGTTGGGCTAAGGGATGAGGCCACCTGTATCCATTGGGTTTCCTTGAAGTGCCAGATTGGAATGTGTGTCCCTGGACTCGCAGAGTGGGACCTCAGGTGTCCCAGGCTGACCCCCTTACTTCAGGGCATCTTCAGAACCTAGTGTTGATGTCCTAGAGTGAATGGTGGGTGACTGGACAGGAAACCTGCCCAACTGCATTCTGAGAGCCTGTGAAGATGGCCCTGAGGATGGTCTTACCTGAGTTCAGACAGAACACTGAGAAAGAAGTAGGGGAGCATTCTGGGAAACAAATACATCTAGGGTGTCTGCTAGGCAGGACCAGGCTCTCTTCTGAGGCTGCCAAGTCAACACTGCCCAGTGATTGTTGGTGCCTTGCTGCTCCACATAACCACTAATAGCAGGTTCATCAGGCCTTTTATTAATTGGGGAGTTATTAGGCAGACTTATTGATGAGCCAAATAGCTCCCGATAATAGGAAGCATCAGAAACGATGGCTGCTCAACCAGCTCCTGAGAAGTTACCACTGTCTCTCCGCAGAGGGAGACAAGATGCAGGCCGACCAGGTCTCGGAGTCTTCAGGGCACTGACACAGGAATAGCTCTTCCCACAGTGCAGGAGGCCGTGATCACCACAGGATGAGCATAGGGTACCCTGGGGAGCAGGGGAAATGGCAGAGACACAGAGGAGTCAGTGAGGACCTTGAACACTGGAGTTAAAGTCAGCACAGTGAATACCGGCAATGATCTGGGGCTTGGAAAGGGTAGGTGTGAGTCTGGGCTGGACGGGAGACATAGGGTTCTCTGAGTGTGGGTTGACTGTGTATGGGAACGTGGGCTTAGCCCTTCAGCCTTTTTCTCACAGAGCCAGCACACATGGTTCTTTGTCCTTCAAAGAGGGGATGGGGAAAAAAAGGTTGGGTGAGAGTGTGGTTCTGGTGATGGCCTGAGCCACTGGGGTTGGTTTTTATGTCTAAACCATTTGAGAATGGCATGGGTTTGTATTAGGAGTGGTTTACCTGTGTCCTCTGTTCCAGCAGGGGAGGGCTTGCTAATCCACACAGGACTCTCCATCCCCGTGGGATGAATCTGAGCCCTGACAAATCTCCTACCCCATGCTCAGATGCGCCTCTGATCCCCCAATCCAGCTCCTTTCTGATTCCTAAGCAGGTTGTTTCCAGGCAGCTGTCGTGATCAGCCTTGCTGCCTGTCTTGTTAATGGGAGTAGCTGGGGTTTGCGTTGGCACTGGGGGCTTTTATTATCTCTCTGCTCCCCCACAATTTCCCGTGGCAGTGATGTGCGAATGTGTTCCTTAGTTGGTTCTTGTAGTACTTACTATTCTAGTCCCTTGATTAGCTTATTCCAAGAGTTAATTGCTGGCATGTGGCCTCAGCTCTCTCTGTTGGTATATCCCTAGGCATCAATTCACACACAGCCTGGGAGAGCCTACAAGACTGTTATTCATGGCTCTGAGACATTTCAAATGGAACTTACCCACTGCTCCAAGCCCAGTCTCTCTGTACCCCCGACCCTGAGCCTGCTTGCTCCTCCTTCTGTGTGCTCAGTGCCAGCTCATAGCAGCAGCTAGTCCACTTTCCATCCTGGGACTCTCCAGGCCAGCTTCTGTCCCCCGCCAGTCAATCATCAGAGCCTGCCCGTCGTGACCTGGTAATCCTCAAATTTCAGGAAGGCCTTGGAGATGGGACAGACATCCTCGAATGTGACACTCCCTCCTCCCACCCTTCCCAGGTCCCCTGTGGATCTGGAGCTGACAGAAGTGGTGGCATAAGGAGAGGAGACATGTGAGCAGCATCCCTCCTGGGCTGCACCCACAGAGTAGGGGAATACATTAGGACAAGCAGTCTGCCACTAAGCCCTGCCTAGCCATCTACCTTTGGTCTACATATACCCTCGTGAGCCCCTGAAAGGTCTCCCCCAAGAGAAAGGGACCATGTCTTCCCCCAGCTGTCTCGGTGAAAGTCGCCAAGGACCAGAAGGTGTCTGTTCCTAAATAGTTGTGGTGCGTTGGGCAGTGCTGATTGTGTTGAATCTTGGGCCCAGCCCTGGAACTGGGGTGGAGTAAGCCCCTCTTAGGAAGGGTGGAAAATTCTCCCAGGAAGGAAGCAGTGCTGTGGATGAGCGGAGAGCCTGGATGTGAGTGAGCACCTCCTATGTGCTTGCCGACGTCCTGCTGGTTGGATAAGATGCTGCCTCCAACCACAAGAAACTCGGGGTACCGCTGGGGAGATCGGCAGCTCGCTGGCACCAAGAACTCACATTCATTACAGTGAGAATATCCCAGAATGCTTTGAGAGCATAGAAGTTGAGGTCCTCCTGCAGACTTGGCGGGAGGGAATGGCCAGGGAAGGCTAAGGAAGCCTTCTGGGTAGAGATATTGCCCTGAGCCTAAGCCTGGGTGATCAGTGATGAGTCAGGTGAGAAGGAAAGCTGATCCAGGCAAACTTGGAAGACAGCAATTTTTGTGAAGAGTGTGGAGCCAACAGTGACCACCCAGAGGGAGGGCAAACAGGAGAACCTATGGATTCCGAGGTGGATCGGGAGCCAGCCTCCATCCCTTGCATGTGGCAGGGCCCAGGCCAGACTGGGAGTGGGCAGGCTTCAGCGTGGAAAAAGGAAGGCTCCAGGAGGGTGGAAAAGCTGGTGGACATCCCTGCAGCAGGGCATCTTGGGGGACTGAGGAATATACACAGCGTCCCTGCTTGGTCCTAAAATGGAAACAGGTCTGAAGAGGGAAACTGAAGTCACTGATGAAGTTAATCATTTTTTTTCATTGTTGTGACAAATACCAAGAAGCTTGAAGGAAGAAAGATTTATTTCAGCTCCCAGTTTCTGAGGATGAAGTCCATGGTCACTTGGTTCCAGTGTTTCTGAGACTGAGAAGTAGACCAGCATGGAGGATGGGATGGAGCAGAGCTGCTCCTCTCTTAGTGAACTAGGCTTTGGGGACAAAACCCAGTCATTAAGTACCCATCCCAGTGGCATTCTGCCTGAGGAGTAGCTGTGGAAACCGGACACCCAGCTTCCTCCTGTACCTCCCTCGGAACAGGCTCCTGAAACTCTTCCAAAGAATGCTCCACTTGCCTAATGTGAGACTTGGGGCTAAGGGGCTTGAAAAAATGTCAGCTCCATCCTCACTCCTGAACGCTTGGTGCAAAGTCCCTCAAGGCTGGGAAGTGGGCTTCACCAGGTTTGGGTGATATGAGGGTAGGAACTGAAGACTGGCCTCGCCCAGAGACTGCGGAGCCAAAGTGACTCTGTGCTTCCATCTGGTCCCTCCACACTACAACCAGGGTGGCCTTTGCACACAGATCTCACCATAGCCTCATTTCTGCTGAAAACCTGGGATGCCTGGAATATAGTTTCAGTTCCTGATGCTGGCCATCAGAGGCCTCTGTGAGTAGACGTTCGTCTTCCTGACAGTGTCGTGTCCCCGTCCTTGTGCACGCTTTCATCAGCCACATTGTCTTCTTTCCATTCCTTGCATGTCCCAATCCCCTGGCTGCCACAGGGCCTTGGCACAAATAGTTCTCCCTCCATAGGATGCTTTTTCTGACCTACCTTTACAAGATTGGCTCCTTCTTGACACTCAGGATGCCACATCAGGACTTGGCCAGATGTCACCTCCTTCCAAAGGCCTTTGTTAACCCAGGCTCTCCCAACATCCTCTTATCCTCTTGTGACTT
>LOJH01038519.1:4737-15034 GCA_001685095.1 Ellobius talpinus | reverse complement strand
AAAAGGTACTGAGCCACATGGCTAACATAGATCAGAATAATGGGTTAAAATAAGATCGTATCTTCAACACCTGAGATTTTCTCTTCCATCTCTTGCATTCTGTTGTTTATGCTTTTATTTGTGGTTCCTGATCATTTACCTAGATTTTTCCATTTCCAGAAGTCCCTTGGTTTGTGTTTAGTTTATTGCCTCTATTTCAGTTTTCAAGTCTTAAACTGTTTCTTTCACCTGCTTGATTGCTTTTTCTTGGTTTTCTTTAAGGGATTTGTTGATTTCTTCCAATTTTTTGTTTACCTTTTCCTCTACTTCTTTAGAAAAATTCATCTAGGATTTTTTTCATTTCCTATTTAAGGGCTTCAATCATCTTATAAAGTTATTTTTAAAGTCGTTTTCTTCTGTTTCATCTGCATTGGTATATTCAAGTCTTGCTGTTATAGAATCATTAGTTTCTGGTGGTGCCATATTGTTCTTTATGTTGTTGAGTGTTATCTATCCATCTCTTCCTCCAATTGGTACAGGTAGAGGTTGTACTTCAGGAAGTTCCTCTACCTCCAATTGGTGTAGTTGTGGACTGTGGCTCCATTGAAGGCTCCTTCAGGTACAGGCAGAGCTGAGTCTCTGTTGATCATTATCTCCAGGTGCAAGGAGGCCCAAGGCTCAGATGGTTGCTCCTTGGGGTGCAGGTAGGGCCACAGCTCTGGTGGTCACTGCTCCAGGTGCAGGCAGAACCCTGGTTCTGGTGATTACTCTTCTAGGTACAGGCAGGGCAGCTGAGGTTCCAGCAATCGCTGCATCAACAGGATATCTCGTACAGAGAATAGCAGTGGATATTGGCTGGGACAGAGGTGCTCTTTCCCAGAGGGACTTCTTATGAACGTTTCTGGAAGCCACGGCTGTTGTTGTTCTGTCGTTCGTTCATTCATTCACTCGTTTGCAGCTCCCAGTTCTGACACTCCCAGAAGTCATCTTCATTGTTACCCAGCCCTCCAGCACTCCCTCCAGGCGGTCCCATGATTATACTTGCCTGTGTTCAGTGTATGTCCCACTGAACCTGTCCCTTAAAGTAACTCTAGGTTGGAACTCTTAAGACTTTGAGACTCTAGAAAGGGGAAGGGGCACCACTAGACTCAGTGCACTGCCCTATCACTTGGATTCATCTGTTTTTATAGTCCATCTGCTTCAGTGCTTAAGTGTGGCTCCCTATAACAGTCTCGGAGCTGGATAAAGGATAAAGAGGCAGGAACCAAGAAATAAGAGGGGTCTAGAATTTGCAAAATGGAAGGCATTTCCTCCAAAGAGGAAGAGACTTCAGCAGACAACTCAACTCTACCATATCCCCATAAGACAAAGGTAGCAATAAATCAGGGAAAAGCCATGATCACCCCTAACAGCTGATATGTAAAGTCATCTGTGCTGGATAGCTTTATGTCAGCTTGACACAAGCTAAAGTCTGCTGAGAGGCGAGAACCTCAATTAAGAAAATGCCTCCATAATATCCAGCTGTAGGGCATTTTCTTAATTAGTGACTGATGGGGGTCCATTATGGGTGGTGCCATTCCTGGGCTGGTATTACTCCGATCTATAAGAAAGCAGGCTGAGAAAGTCATGTTAAGCAAGCCAGTAAGCAGCACACACCACCACCACCATGGCCTCTATATCAGCTCCTGCCTCCAGGTTCCTGCCCAATTTGAATTCCTGTCCTAAATTCCTTCAATGATGTACAGTAATATGGAAGAGTGAGACAAATAAAAATAAACCCTTTCTTCTCCAACTTGCTTTTGGCCATGGTGTTTCATCACAGTAACAGTAACCCTAACGAAGATATCATCCATGTGTCAGAATCTGCACTGAACTTTGCACATAATAACCCAGTTAATTCCACAACCACAATTGGGCTCTTCAATTCTGGGTAAAATGAGCTGAGACAGCAAACACCCTGATGATGGGGATAACATAGGTGACTGAAGAGGACCAAGGACATACTAGGTACCCAGTATCTTTTCTCAGTACTCTGCTAGGGATTCATTAACCTCAGTGAGGGTAAATGATGTTCAAGGTCACATAGCTAGGATGTGACTTGTAAACCAAGCTGTTCCCACTATGCAACTTCACCTCTATTTCAAAAAAGGTTTTCCAGGTTTGCTAAGAATCCTTGTCTCATAAGTGACTGAAAATCTGTCTCCTTTCCATTTCCCCTCTGAGATTGATCTGGGGAGTCACAGAAGGCACTCTGGAGAACTGCAAACACCATCCAAGTTAACAGGAACCAGCCAGCTACACAGGTGAGATCCCCAGCAGGGGATGTCTCAGAAGGACTCTGACACAAGGCCTCCCTAGGGTTCCTGAAGGTAATCACTGAATACCAAGTTCTGTGACCAGGACTCCACTGGAGGTACGTGGTACCCACCAGCTGGCACATCGAGAACAAAGGTGTCCCTAGAAGACTGCATATCATGTGAAGAGCATCTCACTCAGGCCTGGTCTTAGGTTGACTGAGGATACTCCACATTTGCCTGATGAAGCAACTGGGGAACTCTAGGTTACTGCATTTTCCTAGATCCACATGTCTCTGGCTGACTCTAGCAGAACAACACATCAAGTACTGCAAAGTCTAACACTGACTTGCTAGAAACATGTGCCATATGAACCCACCTGCCAAGTTCATAGCCCAGAAGCCTCCAAAGAAAAATATGGGGCTGATAATAATCCTATACATACAATCCATAATCCCCACACCCTTATGTAGAGCATCTCAGTTTCTGTAACTAACTGGTGGTGGTATCCCAACCCCAGACTATAAGCTCACCCTCCTTTATGATCTAAGATCATGTCTACTATCATCCTATGTCTCCCAAATGACCTAACCAGAACAGAACCATAGACAGACTCTTGTTAAACAAAAGCATAAGAACACAAATAATAAGAAAAATGGAAGCAACTCTCCTCACAGGGTTCTAGAGGACACACAGGAAGCCCAGCAGGCTTGTTGGGGACGTGGGTAACAAGGCACTAAAGGAAGGGTGCACATGGTAGGATCAACACAATAAGGATCGTGTGGCTACAGGGTGGCCACGGCACATGCCTCAATAACAGGGCCAGGGCCAGAACACACAAAAAGGCCCCTTTCCTGGCCCTGGCACTTGGAAATGTCAGCCCCAGTGTTTGCTACTAGGAGAAGTATTAGAAAATTAGAAACAGAGTTGCTTATGCTGGTAACAATCTCAACCCAAGAAACCAAAGTAATGAGTAAATGACAAAATAAGGATAATAATCACCTGTGGGTGACCCCATCCACAAAAGGCCAGAGGCCAAGAAGCAACAAAGACTGAAATGAGCCAAGGACACAGAAGGAGATGGCCGTGAGAAGCCAAACAGCTGACTTAGCAGCAGATACTACTCCACAGTACTCTAAGGCATAGGGAAGAGGCACAACTGTCCATAGGACACTGCTCTTAACAATGCACAGGAGACACACTACAATTAGACAAGGAAGAACAAGGCAACAGGTCTACATCTGGAGCCCTGGCTCTGCTCCAAATAGTCAAGGTGTTACCTCGTAAAGAAGTGACTGAATGGTTGGAATAGTTTCAATTTCCTCCCCTCCTCAGTCTCAGCAACACAATCCTGCTGGTGTAGGTCACTGGTTTCCTTGATGGAGCTCAGAGTGACATCAATAAACTGTGGGTCATCATCATTCTCTAGGGTCACAATGGCGCTGGAACTGCTTGTGACCATGAGGTCCAAGATGTCCTCATTGCTGACTGACAGTGTAGTTGACAGCTCTGTGCCAAGACTAGACACACTACAGACAGAGACATTGTCACTTCGGCTCAAGGCTTTGGAGGTGGGGCTATAGAGTTTCACTGAGTCATAGCCTGTCCTGGGAAACGTAGAAGACTTCCGTACAACTTGCTCCTGCTCGCTGTTGGTGGGAGCTGAGGGTGCACAGGATGGCAGTGGGCATGCACTCTGGAAGGCCCGCTCAGAGATGACCTCTGACTCAGACTGCTTTCTCTTCACATGAACCACACTGCAGGGGACAGGCTCCGGGTTGCCAATCTCCAGAGTAGGAATGCCTGAGTCTACTGATTGAAGGCTGTGTCGATCTTCCAAAGAACCAAGTTTTAGTGTGAGTCCATAGTCAGGCACTGAAAGGGATATGGGTGCCTTGACACTCAGGTGTTGCAGGTCCTGAAGTGAGTCTCCTGGCCGACCATCTAGAATGCCCATCAATGTTACACCATTCATTGAGGTGGAAAGGTTTCCATCAGTCATCTTGGTCCAAGAAGAAACTAGAGAAATACAGACATGGAAATTAAAAATGTGTATATAAATCCAAAGATACCATTCCTCAGGCATCTTTGGACACACAACTCCAAAAAAATCTGGATTGCCCTGCTAAAAAGGGTGCCTTTGAAAGTGTCCTACAAGTTGTGCATAATGGCACACACCTGTAAAACCAGTTCTGGGAGACTTAGGCATGAAGCTTGTGAACTTGAGACCAGCCTATATGATACCCCATGTCAAAAAGAAACAGAGAAAATGTCCCATACATTCAAGTTCTAACTGAGGTCCGAAGCGAAAGCTTGAACACACTCTCATGACAGGAAAAGCGGGGAAATAACCCACACAGAAGATCATCTAGGGAAAGCAACCGGTATCATCATCAGTTCCATCACCCCAGTCACATCTCTGGCATCCAGGCCAGCAATGGAGGCACAAGATCTGTGCTGGGTGGGAAGGATATTTTCTACAATCTGGATCTTGTATCCCACATGTTGAAGGCTTGATCCCAAGACTACAATGCAACTAGAGGATGGTGTAGTCTTTAGAAGATTGGATGAAGTTAGATTGTTGGAGGTATACCCCTAAAGTTCATATTTAGACCCTAAGCCCTTCCTTTTGATTGCCTTGTTTCCTGGGTGCCATGAAGTAATAAGGATTCTTTTATCACCTGCTCCTATTATGACATTGTGTGCTTCCCTGGGCCCAGAGCAACAATGCCAAAAGACATGGACTGAAGAAATCTATGAAACAATGAGCTGAAATAAGCCTTTCATTCTTACAAATTGTTTATCTTAGGCATTCTGTTACAGTGGTGGAATGATAACACAGGGGACAAATTATAAATAGGATACCTCTGACCAAAGATGGGAATTAGGAGTTGGGAATATAGCTCAGTAGTGACACTTGGCTAGAATGAGCAAAGCCATGGGTTCAATCCTAGTCATTAAGCTTGGTTTTTATGCTGTCTCACAACTTCATTAAGACAGAAAAACAGCAAAGTGAATTACACACACACACACACACACACACACACACACACGTCATCTGCAGTAAGGCTGCCCAAGTACACTCCAACTGGCCATACCCTTCCACAGTACTACTATGCTCACACAAGTCCAAGACAGGGCATGCTATTGCTTCACAACAGAAGCCAAGCACTAAACTAGTCCAAAATCAGACTTACTAGGGAGGTAGGAATTGGGGTCAAGAGGGAAGGCCATACCTAGTTTTAATTGACTTGGAACAGGCTCCTTAAACTCAGGACAGGAGGCTAGTTCAGCGAAGATATGTTAGTAATAGAAGAGCAAAGGCCAACACTTGAGAGAAGAGTCTAAAGCATGGGCCACACACACCTCCAAGGCCATGCCCAGAGTTCTCTGGCCAAAGAGACAGGCACAAGCCAGGAGAAAATTTCAGTCTAAGGAGTACAACCCCTAGCACACTGTCAATCCTCACTTGTGAAAGGTTACCTTCTTATTTCCTTTTAAAATGTCAAAACTAAAGAGATCAGATGGTACACTGGAACTTGACCACAGAGTAGTGCACAAGGACCACAACTCCAGACTCCAGCAACTCCTGGGCTGTAACCCCACTACAGACAACCTTGAGAAAATTAAGTACGAGGGAAAGCAATGAATGAGCAGCTGGCCCAGGAGGGACAGCTGCTATTATCAAACAAGAAGTGGCTGAAGGCTCCGAGACACAGCAGACACAGCAGTTCACCTGCTATGGGTTAGCCTAGCTTCTACAAGAAGCCTCCTACAGCCCTCAAGAAGCCTGTCTCAAGTGCAGCAGAGCGAACTGATAAAAAGAAAAAGGGGGGAGAAGAATCTCCCCCTCCCAGAAACTGAAGGAGCCAGTCAGACAGGGCAGCAAAGAACAAAAATAGAAAGAAGAGGGGAAAGGTGGAATTCAGAAATAGACTGAGCTACAGAAAACTATGCTCCTGAAAGGAAGGTCATTTATCCACAAAGTTGTACTGACTGATAACCCATTTTTCTTACAAGTTAGAACCACAATGTACATCACAAGAAAAACAAAGGCAAATTTAGTTTGTTAGAGAAACAAAATTATATAAGGGTTGAAAATCAGTTTTTAAACCTACAGACAAAAACTCAGTTTATTCTCTGCAAGGATCTGGGCATCACTTCAGCAGGTGTTGAACACCTTTTAATTTTCATGGCTCACTGCAAAAGTCCACCCTGAGTCCAGCAGCCACGTGGCCCTCAAGAACATCACTTCTACCATCTCTGTGTTCCCCGCTGTGGGGAAACCTAACCAACTGTTAAGTTAAGAAAAAAGACTCACATACACACACAAATTGAAAGTTGAACTTTTTTTTAACTAAAGCAAGAACATAGTAAGAAACATTTTATCACATAGTTAACAGCTAATCTTTGACAAAGGCAAAAGTTACTAGATACCAAAACACCATCAGCCTCCAACAGATCAAATTGGCACAAAGCCTTGGTCAGAAGAGGAAATCTTTACATGCACAGCTGAAATTCTGGCTCGGTTGCTTTACCAGCTGAGGAGTCCTAAGGAGAGTGCTTAACCTTTCTGAGTCTCAACTTCCTGCCTCCCCAGCAATGAACGATGGCAATCCTATACTACAGGCTGGTCCGAAGACAAAAGAAACAAGAAGGTGTGGTGAAGCGGGACACCTGATTGCACAGGTGCCCCCTCCCCCATTTCCTTGTTTCCTAGCCACATCTGGCCAAAGTGCCTGCAAAAGATGCAGTTCAACTGTTAACAAGAGATTCTGCTCCTAGAGTGCACAGAAGTCTGTACCTGAGCAAATATAAGGTGTTTGTGTCTGTGGGTGAGAAATCAGACAGCGGCATCTCATTCATAGAACTGATTCCAAGGACCCTCCTCCAAACCTTGTCAAGAAGTGGAGAAGAGAGCAGTAGTGTTGCGAGCCCAGAGTCATGGTGTTCCCTGTCCCTGGGACTTCTTCCAGAAAAAGGCCAGATGAACTCTGAAACCTCTGGTGATTCATTAAGCCTCAGGAACAGGGTGTCAGTCTTTGAGGAAATAAGCCTAAAGGGGAAAGAGTGCTCCAGCTTGCAACATACTTGTGCTGACTGGTCTTATGTCAACTTGACACACAAATGAGAGTTATCTGGAAGGAAGAAATCTTAAATGAGAAAATGCCTCCCTAAAATGTAAGGCATTTTGCCGGGCAATGGTGGTGCACACTTTTAATCCCAGCACTCGGGAGGCAGAGACAGGTGGATTTCTGGGAGTTCGAGGCCAACCTTGTCTACAGACTGAGTTCTAGGGTAGGCTCCAAAGCTACAGAAAAACTCCGTCTTGGAAAAAAAAAGCTGTAAGGCATTTTCTTAATTACTGATTGATGAAGGAGGAACCTATCATTGTGGGTGATGTCATCCCTAGACTGGTGGTCCTGCAAAGCAGCTGAGCAAGCTAGGGGGAGCAGGCCAATAAGCAGTACCCCTTCATGGCTTCTGCATCAGCTCCTGTCTCCAGGTCCTGACCTGTTTGAGTTCTTGTCCTGAATTCCTTTGATAATGAACAGCAACATGAAAATGTAAGCCAAATAAACCCTTTCTTCTCTAATTTGTTTTTTGGTCATGATGTTTTGTCACAGCAATAGTAACCCTAATGAAGACAAGTCTCTAGAACCAATGTCTGCAAAGGGCCAAAGCCAGGGTCCTTGAGCCCTTCCACCTGGCACTACCAATGCCATAAAACCAGAAGCCACTCTCCAGGCCTCCCACCTTCTGCCAGTGCCGCAATAAGGAGAAGGTTGCACAAACAAGGCACATGCTTTTGAGACAAGGCTGTAGGTGAACTTTGGAAGCTGGCCTAAAGCAGGTGGCCTAGCTCCTAGTCACATGCCTTCTAAACAGGCTGAGCCAGAATTCCCCACACTAAGCAGACTCAAAGGCCCTCCTATTATCTGTCTGTCTTCCCCACCTTTCAACATGCAACCCAACTGGGGCCACTGCAGGGAGCAAAGAACTCCTGCCCAGCAAGGTCATCAAGGGCTTTGGAATCCAGCTAGGGATTGTGGCACAGGGAGCTCCCACCAGCCACCTCCTCCCTTGGCACAGCCTCCCCACAAGCTGTAGAGCTCTTTCTATGCTCTTCTGCCACACCACACCTAAAATAACAGGATTCTACAACTATTTTCCTGTTTCTTGCCACCAGATCCCAGACTTCAGAGCAGGAACAGTTCTCATTTCTGATTTCAGCGTCTGGCCAAATGCCTACCATGGATTAAGGGTTTTAAAAAGTATGTGCTGAATTAATTACTAACAGGCAAGTCCTCAAGTGGGAATGTTTCCAGGACGGTCCCATTCGTGCACATTCAACTGAAATCTGGGTTATATTCTTCTAAGATGCACTTAGCAGAAGCAAATACAAGTAGGAAAATCCACTGAGTCCCAGTAACATGCACATACCAGACACCAGCAACTGGGCAACCCACCCAGTACAACAGATTACATGCAGTTCTGACAGTGGGAACCACAATCCAGAAAGTCAAGAAAAGGAAACAATATCCCTCTCTACATTCATTTTCTGACATCTCCATGAGTAACATCAGAGCAACACAATCTGCCTGCAGCAGCCTCTCTAGCCTGGGCAGACTCAGGCACCAGCTGAGTCCAGCTAGAGAGGAAGAAGACACTGCCAGGGGAGGCACAAAACGCAGGGCGAATGTGATTAGTCACCACTTTCCGGACTAGAGAAAACACACAAAGATATGAAGCAGGCATAAGAGGAAGGCTGTTTTTAACCCTCATAGGAAGACCACGTGAGCATCAAGTACTCTGCAGGAAGCAAAGAGGAAACTGCCTGAGGGTCTGGAACAGCCCAACTGTCACCCCACAGGGCAGCTCTTAGTGTAAGACAAGTGACAAAGAAAAGAGACTCTACCAGTGACATGAACAGGGCTAGTGAGAAAGTCTAATCCAGAAGCAACCAACTGATTCTCTCCTCTGCAAAATCCAAGACTTTGGACATGGCCAGAGTCTTCACCAATTTCTGCAGTCCAGACAAAATGATTTTGTTTGTCCTCAGAGAGGACAGAACAAACAGGTCCTAGCACCATTCCTGGGGACTGCCCCAACAAAAGGATATGAACCCGAGCAGGCCTTCCCGACCCAGCTCCTCTCTGGATGTTCCTGGAGAAAGGGGCTTCCTGGCACCACCAACAAGTGAATACTGCTTTTCTCTCTGACCATGGAAGGACAGGACAATACCCCTTAGCTGCCACGCCTCCCCTCAGTGCAGCTCTACCTGATTTCCAGGTCCTTATTCTAAGGGCAAAGCACCCATGGCTTGTTTCTACTTGGTCATGCCTGGGGTCACATAAAACAGCATCAATACAGGGGAGCTGGATCAAACCTGTAATATCTTCCACCTGCACAGCACCATAAAACTTCTATTTAATGCAGATCAGGCTCTGGTCTAAGCTGAACAGGCCCCACCAAGTCTTCTGTATCTGGTACCCACAACATTCTTGAGAAAGCTTCTTGGGGTCCCCCATGTTTCACAATGTGAGTTCTGATGAGGTCTTTAGCTTCCTCACAGAAGCAATGGTTCCACCAGACTGCATCTCAGCCCAGAATACGGATGTTCAAGACAAACTTCAGCTCAGGAAAGACTAGAAATAAAATCTAACCCCAAGGAGACCCACAGATAAAAGTGGTACACTTGTGTGAATTCCCCTGCACTGCAGAGAGCTCCACAGGAATTAAGGCAGAGAGTCTTTAAGTCCTGAGTGGCAGGAAAGACAAAGGGACTAGGACAGTCCTAGGTCTCAAGTACCAGGGCATTACCAGTGTATAGGAGCAGCTACCTACCAGGAGCCTAGAGCTTGCCAGGTGCTCCACCTTCACACTCATCTACTGATAGATGCACTTGCCAACCTCAGCTTAAGACTAAGGGCCAAGGATAAGAAAACAGCATGCAGCTATGCAGTGATGGTGCACACCTTTAATCCCAGCATTTGGGAGGCAGAGGCAGGAGGATCTCTGTG
>LOJH01038518.1:0-12407 GCA_001685095.1 Ellobius talpinus | reverse complement strand
TGTGTGTGTGTGTGTGTGTGTGTGTGTGTGTGTGTGTGTGTGTGTGTAGCCACCGCCTTTTGAAGACCTGGCCCTGAGTCTTTTCACTACTTGTCCTGACCACTGGGGGGCGAACATGCAGCACCTCCCAGAGAGCTGGGTGGGGCCCAGGGTATATTCTAAACTAATCTACCCCCCCAGGCAACTCAAGATACTTCTCCCCTTGGCTCCTCAACTGTAGGACATTGCCCTCAGAGTTAGTGTCTTAATCCCAGCTGCTCTGGCAAAGGCCAAATCTTCCTTGAAATTGTGGCCAGATAAGGAACTTCCACCTGGACAATGTGACGCTGTCTCCAGTATCTGGCACTGGGAGAGGTGGAGAGTCCCTCCTGGTCTCCTGGATAGGGGAAGGAGAGGGACTATCCCTGCTGGAAGTGAGAATTTAGAGTTTCAGGCCTTGTGGCTTGTTCCAAGAGTTGGTGGTGGGGAACGTCTGTGATCGGAGTAGAGAGAAGTGGAGGTGGAGATCAAGAAGCAGTCATGGGGCTGGGGCGTGATGGTGCACATATGCCTTTTAATCCCAGCGCTCAGGAGGCAGAGGTAGGCAGGTCTCTGTGAGTACGAGGCCAGCCTGGGCTACAAAGCGAGTGCCAGGACAGCTAGGGTCAGTACACAGAGAAACCCTGTCTCGAAAAACAAACACACAATGGAAAGGAAAGAGGAGGAGGAGGAAGAAGAAGAAGCAATCATGGGACTGCTTATGACTGCTTTAGAGGTCAATGTGCAAAAAGCCCCAGCATGATGAGGAGAAGGAGGTTAGAGTGGGGAGGCTAAGAAAACTTCCTCCTGGTAGGAGCTGTGGGCTGGGTCAGCACCACTTTCCTCCTGTGGCAGGTGGCATGGCCTAGCCTTGGCAGGTGCACACACAGAAAGGGAGGTGCACACCCAGGGACCCAGCTTTACTAGGAGAACAGGCGACAGGTATCTGCTGAGAGCCACTAAATCTCACCACTGAGGACTGCCTGAGCTGGGAAGGGTGAATGATGAGGCTGACGAGGGTGTCTGTGCTCTGCATGTGTGTGTCCCCTTAGGTGTTTCTCTGAAGATCCTTCCCAGATCTAGGTCGTCTGGGTCTTGTTGGTCTAATTCTCTTTGACTGTTTCCTCCCGAAAGTTGACGGTGCTACCCTAAGTAACCTTGTTTGCCTGAACTTAGATATTCCTGCCTAAGCCTCCTGAGGATTATAGGTGGCATGGGACACAAGGTCCATCCCTGTAAAGTTTTTTATGTTGGTTTATTTTGGCAGGATCTCATTATGTAGGCAAGGCTATCCTTGAACTCACTATGTAGCCTAGGACGGGTTGGAACTTGCAGTGATCCTCCTGGCTCAGTACTTAAGTACTGAGATTACAAGTGTGCACCATTATGCCCGTCTCTGCTAAACATTTGTTTTTCTTGTTTTGTTATAAATGTGTTTTGTGTACTTACGTGTGTGTCCTCATGCTGCGGCACGTGTGGTAGTGTTTGAGGACAACTTACAGGAATCAGTTCTCTTCTACTAAGCGATGAAGCTCAGGTTGGGAGCTAGAACGGAAATCTCCATTTGTCTTCTACATAGTAGCCCAAGAGAAATCCAGAACTAGGTTCTGGGAAGTTCTGGCTTCTGGGAAGCTTGGATTCCTGACCCCTGGGAACACAGCCTCAAAGAGACCCAGAATCAAAGGCCCCTTAAAATGCTGGGCGCAGGTGTCTGCAACTCTGCCCAGGTGGAGCCATCATGAGGCTGGAGGGGCACAAGAGGGGAGGCTTTTTTTTCATCTTCTGGTGGTTGCTTCTCTGGCTCCCAGTCTCCCCTGCTCCAGCATAGGCCTTGCTTCTGTGTATTTTCCTTATGGGTCTTTCTCAGGGATTTCTTTCTTTCATTTTTTAGTTTTTTGAGATAGTGTTTCACTGTTTAGCTCTGACTGTTCCGGAGCTTGTTTTGTAGAACCGACTGGTTTCAAACTCACAGAGATTTGCCTGCCTCTGCCTCCCGGGAGCTGGGATTAAAGGTGTGCGCCACCCCTCCCTTGGCTCTCAGGGGTTTCTGTGTCTCATCCTATATGTATATTTGTGAATTGGTCCCTCTGCTTAGGTGAAGACTGTTGGATTGGGGCCCATCTCCGTATCTCTAAAATAAGGTTGCGAATTCTTGCCCTCCAGGATCATTTGTCCAAGAGATGGGACCCTAAGCAGAGATGTCAGCAGTACAGCGCATGGCATGCAGTGCTCTGCAGAAGTCTTTCTCTTAACTAGCGATGGCGGGATTTCCTTCAGCATGCAGCTTTCTCTTCCTCTTTGGGGAGTGTTTATGACAGTATATCATACATCTGGGTGTGTCTCCCTTCTATGACTCTCCAACCCCTTGCTTGGTTTTGAGTGTCAGGGCTTTCCCTCTGGCGGAGGTCTCTAATCCTAGCCGTGAGTCATTATGTTCTTGGGGTGGGTACTGCTTGTCCCTCGCAGGTTAGTTAGGGCTTGTGGGTGCTGCAGAGCTGGAAGGTTCTGTCATTGAGGTCCCCCCAGATGCAGGTGCAGTTCCTTCTTCCACGAGTATCCCCTTCTGCGTGCAGACTGTGCTAGTCAGGACCACTGCTCTGTGCTCTTCTTTCATAGTTGACCCAATTCAGCCATTGAGACCCTAGGCCTTGTCACTCAGTCTGTGTGTCAGTTCCTGTCACCTTGACATAGACATTGGCTATCTGTAGCTGCAGTAGCAATTGCCCTGAGCTCTCCTCTGCAGAGAGAAAGGGGAAGGCCTAGTCCCCTGGTGACAAAGGAGATGAGAATGCTCTTCTGGAGGTCATCCTTGCCAGGAACTCTCTGCTCCTGGGCATCGTCTGGATCTGCTCAAGTATGGCCCCTCTGGAAGCGGGCACAGGCAGAGCCTTGCTGCTGCATGTAATTTTGAGGTTCTGAGTTGCAGGATGGGGCATTCTGTCATGGCATTTGGCCTGAACTGTGCCCTAGCCCCCGAGTACTTTCTGTTTTTTACCTAGAGCACCCTTACCGCCTCACTCCAAACAGCCTTCTGCCTCCGGGGTTCTCCACTCCAGCCCTGCTTCTCATCAGAAAGGATACCAAGGCCATCTATTGGGCCACGGGAATGGAGCTAGCAGAGCTGAGTTCTAAGGCTTTAACACTTCCCTATTAGCCTCCGTGTACCTTCCTTTCCCCATATGTGAGTGGCAGCCAGTGCTGTCCTCTAAAATGTCACTGTAGGGGAAATTTTGCATATCCTTGCTGCCAGAAATGGCAGTGGTAGCCACACATGGCTGCTAGGCACCTGTAATGTGCCTAGTGGAACTACATTTTTAACTTCAAGCTGGGTGTGGCGGTACACCTTTGCAATCTCAGAACTGAGAAGGTGGAGGCAGAAGGATCAGGATGTTTAAGGTCATTCTCAGCTACACTGGAGAGATGGCTGGGGGTTGGGGGTAAGGACTATTTCAGAGACCCCAAGTTCGACACCTAGCACTCATGTTGGGCCACTTACAACCACCTGGAATTCCAGTTCCAGGGGAATTTGACACCTCTGGCCTCATGAGCACGTGCACATACATATGAACATAAAAAATTGAAAATAATTTAAAATTGGGAGCAGCCTGGCATAGTGGTGCAGGCCTTTAATCTCAGCACTTGGGAGGCAAAGGCAGGCAGATCTCTGAGTTTGAGGTCAACTTGGTCTACAAAGTGAGTTCTGGGACATCCAGAGCTACATAGTAAGAGCTTGTCTCCAGAAAAAAAAAAGGCACTGGTGACTTTAAGTTAGGCAGTGGAGGCACACATCTTTAATCCCAGCACTTGGTAGGCAGAGGCTGGCAGATCTCTGAGTTCAAGGCTGCCTGATCTACACAGTGGATTCCAGGACAGCCAGGGTTACACAGAGAACTCCTGTCTCAAAAACAACAAAAAGAAATTGAGTTATTTATTTTTGTGTGTCCATGTGGGCCTGTGTATGCCACATATGTGGAGGTGTGCAGGGAGGCTAGAGGGTATAGGATCCTTGGAGCCGGACTTACTGGCTGGTGGTAGTGAGTCACCTGACAGGGCTACTGGGAACTAACTCAGGTTCTCTGGAAGAGCAGCCAGCATTCTAAATTCACGCGGAGCCATCTCTCATCTGGTGGGAAAAATACCACTATATTTTTATTATCTGCCTAAAGTTATTTTATTTTTGACTTCTGGAGACAGGTTCTCATGAAGCTCAGGTCACCATTAAACTCTAGATCTTCCTGCTTGCCCACTTGTGTGCTTGGATTATAGGTGTATACCACCGCACCAGACTAATCCGTTTAAATTTAAATTGCCACATGTAGCTACCATGTTAGTAGCACATATTTGTCTCCATTCAAGCCTCAAAGGCTTGTGATGAGTGACTGAATTGTGAAGGATTCACCCAACCTCCAAAGACCATTTTTGGATTTCCCTGGAGGCCTGACTTAACCTAACTGTGTGGGAGGAGAGGGAGGAGCATCTGGGTTTGTTACAGGTTCCACTGGTTGGGGCAGACTTTTTAGGCTGGGGCCTAAAAGCAGAAAATCAGGCCATGGCCACCATGGCCTCACTCCTCTCGTGTGCATCCAATGTCTTTCAGGGCTAGATTTAATGAGAAGGGAGTCCTTCCTGGCTGTGTCAGGATAACAGAGCTGAGCAGGACCACAACCTGTAGCACGAACCCAGTGGTTCCTGTTCTCAGTGGTGGAGAACTTTTCAGAATTACTTCTCTAAGAGCCTACCAAGTGAAGCATATAGCGAATTGGTTCTCAGCACTCTTTGCATCTAAAAGACCCTTGTCTGAGAGCTCAAGCTAGAGAAGGGGAGCTGTGGCAGGTCCTAGCCCCTTTGGTACTTGGGGGCCTGGCCTAGGAAGCTTTGCATTGACTAGGTTTTAGGCGTGACCCTGTGCGTGTCTGGAACTGTTGCTTCAGACTGCAGTGACTCACCATGGAAGGAGCGGGGGAGGGTGGGGCCCCCATGTGGGTGAGTGAGCTGGCTCTTTTTCTCCTCTGCTGGCTCAGCACCAGGCTGTTTAGCTGAGCAAGGGGCCCTGCACAAGGAGGAAGACAGGGAAACCTGAAGGGGTGGCTTCAGTTCTTAGGGGTCCAAGCTAGAGACTTTTGCTCTTCCTTCTTCTTAGGCTGGCTTCTCAGTGTTGGTCTGGGGCAGGGGCAGAAGGTGCCAGTTTTGAGTTGGGAAGAGTCATCATGACTTTCCTCTTAACGTGGCCTCTTCTGCCTGCTCAGAAGGGAGGGGGTGTTTCCCTAGCTTAAGCCTGTGCCAGCGGGCCTCTCTCCTGTCTTTGCTCGTACTCTAGCCAGCACCTGTGTTGTCAAGTAGGCTCATGATAAATGCTGCATTTATGAGTTTGTTGAGTTTGCGAACAGGTGTGGTGATCTGGGGTTTATATTTGTGTTTCTATTTTATCCATGTTGGTATCTGCCTGAAACCGGACCTGCTAAGTGCCATGGGTTTCTAAGAGCCACAGTCCCATCCTAGAGGCCGATTCTAGCACCTTGGATGCCCCACTTATATTTCATTGCCCTGATAAGCCTCTTAAGATTTCTGGAACATTATGGAGCCCAGCTGGTCACACCCAGAGTCTCTTGCTTATCATTTGTGCCGGGACAGGACTCTAAGTCTTTTAAATTTCCGTATCTGGCACATGGAGTGCATTCAGTAAGTGTCTAGAGGATGCCTGAGTGATAGGAGGTAACAGCCTAATGCAGTGCACAATTAAGTGCTGGGCTGGGCTGTGTTTGCCCTGATTGGTATCCTTTATAATATCTAGTGCAGACTTGGGCATACAGGAGGTGGTCAGTATGCATACATTTATTGATTGGTTGACAAATTTCTGGATGTAAACAGTTTCAGGGTGGGGCTTTGGGTGAGGCTCACCACAATTTATAGAGTCCCTCATACAATTTCACAGGTATGCTTTAGCTCGCTGCCAGTGCCATTTTGTGTGGGTGGCTATAGTTAGTTCATCATTATATCTTCCATCCTTCTGGGTGCCTTCCCAGGGTACCTCTGCAGCTGATAACTCATCTGGTGGCAAAGAGGAATGCCTTTACTTATGGGGTCTGGCTCAGGGCCCAGTGTGGGCAGCCAAATGGCCTTTGACTCACCATGGTCCTTGACTCACCACAGGCCTGAGTTGGGCTCAGCTTTGCGTCAGTCTTTTGGCTTTGGGAGTCTGGTAGAGTGGAATTGTCTTTTTTAAAGTCAGCTGGAAAGGGTTCCTTTTGGTCCCGAGGACCAGGCTAGAGATGGTAAACTGAGTCACTGTCAGTGTGGTGGGGAACAGCAGCATTTGTGCTTGGAGAATGGTCTCACATTAGTGAAAAGGTGAGACTCAATGTGGTATAGGGGAAAGACCCACAGAAACACAAGCTAGGGCCTGGCATCGGCATTATGTGCACTCCAGGCAAACTGGCCTTTCAGAGTCTCAATCTCTCTGTTTGTAAGGTGGGACCAGCTATTCTAGAGAACGGTGAGCATGGGTGTGTTGCGGAACCTCCGTGGACCAGCTGCTGTCTTCTTTCAATCTGTATGGAACTCTTACCATTTCCACTCTCACAGCCAAGGAAACAGGTTCAGAGAGGTCAAGCGTCCTTGGCAAGAGTCTTATAGCTAGGAGGATGCAACCAGCGGTGGAGACCTGGTCTAGTTTCCTTTAACTTCGTTTTCTGTGGCAACAGACCTCAGAGCCATGTAGTTGCTGGCTGTAGTGGGGACCTGACTGGAGTTTTGGCCTGGCCTGGGAAACAGCATCTCTCTAGCATTTGGGTGGCAGCTCATGGAGGTTTTGAAAAGCCAAGTGTGAGCATCATGATGAAAATTTTTCCTAGGTTGTGTGACTGAGATTCCCAAAGAGAGAGAGACTGAGAGAAGAAGAGAAGAAGGAGGGGCGGGCTCCTGGCAAGGCGTTCGCTCCTGAACAGAGTCCTGCAAAGGTCAGTAGGTGAGTTGGTACAGAGGATGGAGATTAGGATGGGGGATACTGGGTGTTTGATGTAACATTTGGAACTTTCCCTGCATGGATCAAAGGGCCGGTTACCCCCTTTCTATACTTTTTATTGTGCATTGGGAGAACTTCCACAGTGGAAAAACATGATACAGATCACCCTCCTACCCAAGGAACCCCTCACTTGGCAGGTGAGCCAGGGCTGAGGGAGCAGGTGCATGGCGCTTGGTTTCCATTCCCTGGGTGTGCACAGCACCAGAGATTTCTGGCTTTCTCATGCTTTTCTGCCCTCCATGTCCCTGTGACCAGTGCTCTTGTTTCTTCGCCTCATCCCAGATGGAGAAGGAGGAGGAGACAACTCGGGAGCTGCTGCTGCCTAACTGGCAGGGCAGTGGCTCCCATGGACTGACCATTGCCCAGAGGGATGATGGAGTCTTTGTTCAGGAAGTGATGCAGAACTCCCCTGCGGCCCGCACTGGGGTGGTCAAAGAGGGTGAGTCTCCCCAAGATAGTGGCTGGGTACTGGGGGGTGAGAGAGGTTACTGAAAGGAGGATGGGAGGCGGGGGGGCAGACATGACCAAATGGCTGTGGAAGGCTTGGGTCTAACAACATAAAGATGGCCAGTATCCAAGCCCTGCAAGCCCTGTTCTTTTTTTGCCTACTCTGTGTCTTGCTTGTGAATATGAGGGGAGGCAGTTATGAGGAGTCCTGGAGACCTTGTCTTCAGAGCTGTCTTCTCCCTCACCAGCTCTGCAGCTTTGTGTAAAATAGTTGGCCGTTTAAGCCACAGTTTCCTCATCTGTACAAGGAATGGGCAATACCATGTCTGCATCGTATTCACAAAGCTAAATTTGAAAGTCAGTTTTAGTGTCTGTTACGTGGTACTTTCTTGAGTCCCGCACGTCTTTTACCTAATTGTTGAACTTCCTTACTTAGGGGACCAGATTGTGGGTGCCACCATCTACTTTGACAACCTGCAGTCTGGTGAGGTGACCCAGCTGCTGAACACCATGGGGCACCACACTGTTGGCTTGAAGTTGCACCGTAAGGGGGACCGTTCCCCTGAGCCTGGACAGACCTGGACCCATGAAGTCTTCAGCTCCCGTAACTCCGAGGTGGTTCTGGTGAGTTCCTGGTGACCCACCTTTGCTCTGAGCTCACCATAATCCTGGTGGCCTTCTGGCCTCACTTCCTGAGCCCTTCTGCTTATCTCTTGAACCTCTGCTAATTCCTTCTTCTTCTTTCATCTCTCTACATTCTCTCCTGACTTCTCTCTGCTGCTTTCTTCCTGGCTATGTTGTGGCATGCGGCTGATTCTGTTCTTACAGGTATAGTGTTCTTTTGGTCTCTTGAGACTGTGCCATGGCTTGGGAACCAGCTCAGGCATCGGGGGCTTAGATGCCAAGGGGAAGGCCGACTGCTTTACTAGAGTTTTTGAAGCGCTTTCACTGGTGTTCAACCTGCCTCTCTACTTTCTGTGCATGAGAAGATGAGCAGTGTAGTGCTCGTGGGAAAGGCTTCTTTACTTCTCATGGCTTGCTTATGGAATAAACCATGTGTCCTAATTGTGAAAGTATTCCTAAACACAGCCAGGCCCTCAGGCTTCACAAATGCTTTCCAGTGTGCAAAGGCTCCTGGGAGACCTTAACCAAGCAAACCTGCAAGTTGAGAGTTGAAGGATGAAGGGTCTGTTTGGGATGGTCCCTGGAACAGGTTGATTTGAAGTATCACTGGGTGGTAGAGTCTCTTCCTGAGAGCACAGTTCAGGAATCTATGACCTTTGCTTTCCAGAATTTTCTTCCAGATAGTTTCTATTTTCCTCTTGTGATGTGACTGTCAGCCCCTTTCTTCAGTCCCCTGTGTTCTGTCCCAGGAGACTCTCTGGAACTCTGTTATGTTCTGAGCATCTTTGAGAAACAGGCAACCCTGTTGTCGGCTAGGCTGCAGCCAGGCATCTGCCAGCTCAGGCGGGCTTTGCTGCAACTTCTGCTGGGCGTGTCTTTCTGCAGAGTGGGGATGATGAGGACTACCAGCGCATCTACACCACAAAGATCAAGCCACGACTGAAGTCGGAGGATGGAGTAGAAGGGGACCTTGGGGAGACCCAGAGCCGTACCATCACGGTGACCAGAAGGGTCACAGCCTACACTGTGGATGTGACCGGTCGGGAAGGAGTGAAGGACATCGACATCAGCAGCCCTGAGTTCATGATCAAGATACCAAAGCATGAAGTGACTGAAATCTCCAACACAGATGTAGAAATCCAGTCTGGGAAGACAGTGATCAGACTGCCCTCAGGATCGGGGGCAGTTTCTCCAACCCCTGGCTCTGCCATGGATATCCGGGCAGGTGCCATTTCTGCTTCAGGACCAGAGCTCGAAGGTGCTGGCCAATCAAAATTCCAGGTCACTGTACCTGGGATAAAGGTGGGAAGCCCTGGCATCAATGTCAGTGCAAAAGGCTTGGACTTGGGTGGCAAAGGAGGGATCCAAGTTCCAGGGGTGGACATTTCGTCTTCTCTTGGGACTGGCTCAGTAGAGGTACAGGGTCCTTCCCTCCAGAGTGGTTATACTGGGAAAATTAAAATTCCAACCATGAAGATGCCAAAATTTGGTGTCTCAGCAGGCCCAGAGGGCCAGATACCAGAGGCAGGGCTGAGTGTTTCTGCACCTGAATTCTCTGTGGGGCATAAAGGTGACAAGCCAGGTTTGACCATTGGTGGGAACATTCAGGCCCCTCACTTGGAAGCCAGTGCCCCTTCTGTCAATATTGAGGGCCTTGGGGGGAAGCTGAAGGGTCCCCAAATCACTGGGCCATCACTAGAAAGTGACTTAGGTCTGAAAGGTACCAAGCTGCAGGGGAACATAGGAATGGATGCCTCTGCTTCCAAAATTGAGGGCAACATCACTGGTCCCAGTGTGGAAGTTGGAACTCCTGATGTCGACGTTCATGGGCTAGGAGGCAAACTGAATTTGCCCAAGATGAAAGTCCCTAAATTCTCTGCATCAGGTTCAAAGGGAGAGGGAGTTGGCATTGATGTGACAGTGCCCACAGGTGAAATGACCCTTCCTGGAGTCTCTGGGGATGTTAGTCAGCCTGAGATTGCTACTGGTGGGCTAGAAGGGAAGATGAAGGGTGCCAAAGTCAAGACACCTGAAATGATTGTCCAGAAACCTAAAATCTCCATGCAGGATGTGGATCTGAGCCTTGGGTCTTGTAAACTGAAAGGCGATATGAAGGTGTCTGCTCCTGAGGTCAAAGGTGATGTTAAAGGCCCTCATGTGGCAGTTAAAGGACCCAAAGTGGACATAGAGACACCGAACTTAGAGGGGACCTTGACAGGTCCCAAGCTCAGCAGCCCTTCTGGAAAAATAGGGGCCTGTAGGATATCTATGGCAGATGTAGACTTAAATGTAGCTGTACCTAAAGGGAAAGGGGGTGTAGATGTTGTGCTACCTAAAGTAGAAGGGAAAATCAAAGTCCCTGAACTTGATGTCCAAGGCCCCAAAATGGATATTAGTGCCCCAGATGTGGAAGTGTATGGCCCAGAATGGAACTTGAAAATGCCCAAGATGAAGATGCCTAAGTTCAGTGTCCCAGGGGTCAAAGGAGAAGGCCCAGATGTAGATGTGGCTCTACCCAAAGGAGACATCAGTATTTCAGGGCCTAAGGTCAACATAGAAACCCCAAGTGCCAACATGGAGAGTCTGGGGGACAAACTTAAAGGTCCTGATATTAATCTGCCTGAAGTGAGTGTCAAGACTCCAAAGGTTTCGATATCTGATATAGATCTGCACATCAAAGGCGCAAAGGTGAAGGGAGAGTGTGATGTCACACCACCAAAGCTTGAGGGAGACCTGAAAGGCCTCCAAGTGGATGCTGATGCCCCAGAAGTGAATGTTCATGGCCCAGACCTGAAGATACCCAAGATGAAGATGCCCAAATTCAGCGTGCCAGGGTTCAAAGCAGAGGGCCCAGAAGTGGATGTGAACCTGCCCAAGGCAGATATGGACATTTATGGGCCTAAGGTGGAAGTCAGTGTTCCAGATGTGAGCATTGAGGGACCAGAAGGGAAACTGAAAGGACCTAAGTTTAAAATGCCTGAAATGAATATCAGAGCTCCAAAGATCTCCATGCCAGATGTGGACTTACACTTAAAAGGCCCCAGTGTAAAGGGAGAATATGATGTCACAGTGCCAAGGCCTGAAGGTGAGATTAAAGTGCCTGATGTTGAACTTAAAAGTGCCAAACTGGACATTGATACCCCGAATGTGGATGTTCAAGGTCCCGAATGGCACATGAAGATGCCAAAGATAAAAATGCCCAAGTTTGGTATGCCAGGCTTCAAGGCAGAGAGTCCAGATGTGGAGGTGAATCTCCCTAAGGCCAACATTGATGTCTCAGGACCCAAGGTAGATGTCAAAGCACCAGATGTGAACATTGAAGGACCTGAAGGAAAACTGAAGGGTCCTAAGCTGAAGACGCCTGAGATGAATATCAAGGCCCCAAAGATCTCCATGCCTGATGTAGATTTGCATATGAAAGGCCCCAAGGTAAAAGGAGAGTATGATGTCACAATGCCAAAGATTGAAGGAGACTTGAAAGGCCCCAAAGTAGATGTCAGTTCTCCAGATGTTGACATTCATAGTCCTGATTGGAACTTGAAAATGCCAAAGATTAAAATGCCCAAATTTAGCATGCCTAGTCTCAAAGGAGAAGGCCCAGAGTTGGATGTGAACATGCCCAAGGCTGATATGGACATTTCTGTACCAAAACTAGATATTAGTGCTCCAGATTTGAACCTTGAAGGACCTGAAGGGAAGTTGAAAGGCCCCAAGTTTAAGATGCCTGAGATGCATTTCAAGGCTCCAAAGGTGTCACTACCAGATGTGGACCTGGATCTCAAAGGACCCAAAATGAAAGGAAATCTAGACATGTCTGCACCAAAAATAGAGGGAGAGATGAAAGTACCAAATGTGGACATCAAAGGTCCGAAGGTAGACATTAAATCACCAGATGGGGAAGGTCAGGGCCCAGAATGGAGCCTGAAAATGCCAAAGATGAAAATGCCTAAGTTCAGTATGCCTACTCTCAAAGGTGAGGGTCCAGATGTGGATGTGAACCTGCCTAAGGCTAACATTGATGTCTCAAGACCTAAAGTTGACATTGAAACCTCAGATGTGAGCCTTGAGGGCCCAGAAGGAAAGCTGAAGGGCCCCAAGTTTAAGATGCCTGCCATGCACTTCAAGGCCCCTAAGATCTCCATGCCTGATGTGGACTTAAACTTGAAAGGCCCCGAAGTCAAGGGGGATGTGGATGTGACAGTGCCCAAGCTAGAAGGTGAAATGAAAGTGCCAGATGTGGACATCAAAGGACCTAAAGTGGACATCAGTGCTCCAGATGTGGATGTTCATGGGCCAG
>LOJH01038517.1:0-14198 GCA_001685095.1 Ellobius talpinus | reverse complement strand
CACACACACACACACACACACACACACACACACACACACACACACACAAGATTTGGCTTAAAGGAAAGCAGCTGGGCTGCCACACCTGCTTCTGGACCCACTATGTCCAGTTCGTGAGGATGGTACATTGTGATGATAGGTTCCCATCATTCATGTAAAACAACAAAACCCAGCCAGGTGTGATGGTGCTTACTTGTAATCTCAGTGCTGGGGAGATGGAGGCTGAAGAATCCCTGGGGCCTGCTGTCCAGCAAGCCTGGCCTATTTGGTGAATTCTAGGCCTATTTGCTGAGGAGTTCTAGGTGGGAGACCCTGTATCTAAAAAGATATGTGAATCTTACCTGGAGAAGGACAACAGAGGTCGGCCTCTGGCCTCTATACCCATGTGCTGGCTTACACACGCACATTCACCTGCACCGAGTGCACACACACTCACACACACTCTCACACACACACTCACTCACACACACACTCACTCACACACACACACGGCGAGGGGAATATTAAGAAACTTAGGGGTTCTTCAGTCCAGTGAGGCACAAGTGTAGAGAGGCAGGATCTTAGAAGGAGGAATCAAGCACGCAGGCTCGTTCAGCTCTGGGTCAGGACGCTGGTTTCAGCGGTTTCATCACCACCTGAGGCTTCTCACCTGAGTCTGTTCTCCTGGAGTCTCTCAGACAGAAAGGAGAAGATTCATTTTGTTTTCCTGTGTTTCTCAAATGAGTCATGAGTTGAAAGCTGTATGTTTCAAAACCTGGAGGCCTCTCAAGGTCATAATTGCGTCCTTGGTCTTCGCTGTTCAGGTTATGGACAGACGCAGGGGTTTCTCCTCTGCCTGTGGCCAGCATACCTTTCTCTCAGAGGACAATGAACAGTCGGCCTGTGACCCACAGTGCTGCGCTGCGTTCTGCTAGACACTTGATTTTATTTAGTTAAAAACCACAGAGAACCTTACTCTTCAGTTTTATCGATGCAAAATATTTAGATGGATCCTTGTGGCTCAAATAATCCAGATTTGTGATAGTGTACCTAAGGGAGTTTGAAGAGAAGTCATTTTGTTTGGTCAAAAAACCAACCAACCAAAAAAAAAAACCCAAGCCAAAATAAAGCAAAAATGTTGCAGAAGTGGACAAGGTTTTTCATATTGGTGCCAAAATATGGTTATAATAAGTTTTGAAAGTAAGAATGCTAGTCTGCCTACATTCTCTTTTCTCTGTCAGTCTTTCAGAAATCCTATCTGTCTGTCTGTCTGTCTGTCTATCATCTATCTAGCCTCTATCTATCTATCTATCTATCTATCTATATATCTATCATCTATCATCTATCTACCTATCTATCATCATTGCAAACCAAGGCCTCCTGCAAGCCGGTGAGACTCCTACACTGAGGTGGGCCATCAGCCCTCAAATACTCATTTGAAGCAATAAAAGAGCAAACTAAACTTGGTTGAGATGGAGACGTGTCGTGGCTTGAACTTGTGGGATTAGAAGCCCATTCGTACCTTGTCTCCTTGCCCAGCATGCTCCTTGTTTATTCTGGTTAGGGAACGAGAGCAGCTGTACTGTCGTCCTGACTGAGCGGCTTCTGTGTCTCCATGCACTGGCAGTTACTAGGTGGTATCGAGAACACAGTGTGTATCTCCCTTCTCTAAGCTACAGATTTCAAACTCTGATTCTTTTCTGAGTGTTCTTTTTTTGTTAAATGAAAGCTTTTAAATATATAATTCATTTTTTATTTTATGTGCTTTGGTGTTTTGATTACATGGCATCTGTGTGAGGGTGTCAGACCCTCTGGAACTGGAGTTACAGACAGTTGGGAGCTGCTGTGCGGGTGCTGGGAATTGAACCCAGGTCCTCTGAGTGAGCAGCCAATGCTCTTAACTGCTGAGCCATCTCTCCAGCCCTCTCTTTTGAGTGTTCTTCACTCTATCTTTCAGTCCTTTTCAGTTATGGTTGTTCAGAAATATTTCTCTGGGATGACTGCAGACTGAAGCCATCTGCTTACCAAGTCAGCCTGTAGCTGCCCTCAGGTTTTCTTGTTCGGTGACCTTACAAGCAGTACACTGGCCTAATATGAAATAAAATGTGGACAAGTTCATTAAAGGCCCCGTCACCCTCTTTCCTAGCACTTAATTTACTGGATTTGAGTTTTTCCTTCTGAGGGAGAATACTGGCTGGGTGAGTTGAAAGTGGCATCAATTGGTATTTGGTCCTCAGTTACATATTGAACGCACTGTGTCAGATACTGTGGGAGACTTGGAGGACCAGCGTCAGAGACAGAGGACCCTTCTGAGGAGCTAGAAGCCTCCTGCAGGAGCTGAGATATGTAGAGATCAGGGCTTGGGGACAAAGAGAGTGCAACAGGCATGGGAGGCATGACTGCCGTCCACAAGGAAAGGACAGTGACAGGCCTGGGACTTGGGTGACGTCATTGGGGGGTGTGCAGAAAATAGGTATGTGATTGAATAGGGAACTCAGATTTAAGCAAAAGGAAGTGGCTAGCATAGCACAAAACAAGAGTATCTGAGTTCAAATCTTGTACATTCCACTTACACTTGTGGAGGTTCAGGCGACACTCTTGCCATAGAGTTTTCTCATCAGAAGCATGGATCTAGTCTATGTTTCCTAGAAGATCACAGGATGTTTCGACATGCAAAGCATTTGACGTTGTTCAGTGTGGAGAGAGCAGGGCTTCTCAAGTGTGTCGTTTTCCATTAAATTCAGTAGCTGTCTCTTAAGCAACTGCTGTCCTGGTGGGCAATTGCAACTCAGCAGCTACCAGTAGCAAGCAGCTGGGCAGCACCGGCCGTAGCCAGGTGGGAATTCTATTCCTGCAGGCACCTGCTCTATCACAGCTGCCAAAGGGAGTTTTACTTAGATCTCTATCCCTCTCTAGAACTCAGGACTCAAAGGTCGGGGTGAAATTCTGCTCGCTCAGAAAGGCTGAAAAGCAAATAGCTAAACTTCCCTCCTAGCTCACGCCCCCCCTCAAAACAGCGTGTCCTTTTTCTTAGCCTCCACTTAAGAACCCTACCCACACATGGCTCCTTCCTCCACGTCCAGCCAGCTAATTGCTGACTCAGCTTCCTGACCCCAGGTTAATTTTATTTAATCAAACAAATGTAGCATGTCTTTGCATCATTAAACAAGTATTCCACAGCATAAACTAATGTAACACATCTTAAATTAATATTCCGCAAAACAAGTGTTTTCTCTTTGGGACTCCCTTTGGTTGAAGAAATCTTTACATGATCTTCAGTTATAGGTGTTTAAGATACACACACATATCAAACATTTAGAGAGAATAATTTATAAGTAAGTTTATTTTACTTATTTATAAGCAAGAGGAAGCTTGCGTGCTAACGAGATGGATATACTTGATTGTCAACACAGTACAATCCAAATATTTGCTAATCTGATATCTACACGCCAGGCAGGATGATGGGAACATACAAACCTACAAAATCTCCTAGGGCTCAGACCTGGTTCATTGGAAGATGCAGGAGGAGAGATAGGAGAGTACCTCCATGAAGCCTACAGGCAAGTAGTCACGAGAAGTTAGAATGCTCTCTAGTGAAAAAAAATTATATGATAAATATTATGTAAACGAATATTTTCTAAATGGTTACATGACAGGTTATATATGTATTTATGTGTATTTTAGTTTCTTTTCTGTTGCTGTGATAAAATACTATGATCAAAGAAGAAAGAAGAAAGAGTTTATTTGGGCTACGTTTCCAGAGGGTTCGAGTCCATCACGGTGGGGACACATGGCAGCAAGCAGAAGACACGGCAGCTGGGGCAGATGCTGAGAGCACACATCCTTTACTGGAAGCAGGAAACACAGAGAACAATTGGAAATGGTGTGAGTTTTTAAACGCTCCAAGCCTGCCTCTGGTGGCATATTTCCTCCAGCAAGGCCATACCTCCTAGGCCTCTTCAAATGGCACCAACTGGAGGATCAAGTGTTCAAATACATGAGCCTATGGAGGACATTCTCATTCAGACCATCACTACCGACACACACACAGACACACACACACAGACACACAGACACACAGACACAGACACACACACAGACACACAGACACAGACACACACACACACACACACACACACACACACACACCCCAGGACCGCCATTCTGCTGCTACCCCGGATTCTTGGCGTTTGTCAGCTGGGCAACAGGTCCAAGGGGCTGGGGGCAGGACAGGAGGGTGAGGAGGTGGTCTTGCCCTTATTCTCACTGCCAAACTGCTCCCTCCACTAATTGCCTAATCAATTTCCAGGGCTAAGGACTTGAATCTGACTTCTTCTTGCTACAGACCTCCGGCCCCTGCAGAAGGCAGAATCTTTGAGTGGAGGAGTTGGCTATTTAAGACAGGAAGAGAAAAGAAGGCAGGAAAAACAGATTGCTGTCACCACATCTCATCCTGTCCCCCTCATTCGGCAGCTGGCTCTCTCAGCAGCGGCTGGGGAGAAGTTGTAGTAGGTTGTCTTTGGAGTTCTGGGGGCCACTGTGGAAACCAGGCAAGAAGAGCCGTATGGATGTACCAGGTAAGAACGCAACCCAGCTCTAGGGAGATGGACCAGCCTGTGCAGTGCTCACCTGCACTTCAGCACGGTAACCTGCATTCAGTCTCCAGAATGTATTTAAAAACCAGGGCATGCTGGGCAGTGGTGGTGCACACCTTTAATCCCAGCACTTGGGAGACAGAGGCAGGAGGATCTCTGTGAGTTCGAGGCCAGCCTGGTCTATAAGAGCTAGTTCCAGGAGAGGCTTCAAAGCTACAGAGAAACCCTGTCTCGAAAAACTAAAACAACAACAACAACAAAAACCAAAAAACAAAACCAGGGCATAAGCCAGACATGTTGGGGGTGTGAGTCTAAGCTCAGCTCAGTGCTAGGGAGGCTGGATCAGGCCTATCCCTGGAGCATCCTGGTCAGACAGCCCAGTTTCCCTACTGAGCTCCAGGGCAATGAGACACTTCATCTCAGACAGACAGACAGACAAAAAGAAGACACCTGAGGAATAGCATCCAAGGTTGGCCTTTGGTCTAAACACCCCCCCCCACAAGACTGCAAATCCCATTTGAGAGTGAGATAATTTTTTTATGGCCCAGCTGGGTTCCTAGAGATTTGCGGGAGGCCTGGAAGGAGAGTTGCCTCCACACACAGGCATAGGACAGAGATTTAACCAGCCAGGTTTGCTATGGTCAACTGCTTGAAAGGAGAAAGGAGGACTGCACAGGTGTAATTAATTACAACACGGGCTAGAAGAAGAAAGGAATTCCCAAGTGAATTGTAATTTTACGTTGTGAACTGATTGGAAGCTAAAAACGGCAACTGAGATTTCTTATGAGCCTTGGAGAGAGGCGACAGCCTTCTCCAGGGTGGCTGAACTCAATTACCAGGTGCGGCAAGAGCGGGATGGGTTTTCTACAGGACGTACACTCATCATGTTGGACGCCAGAAGCGGCTCCATTTATCTAAAGGCCTCCACACGCCCCGCAAGCTGAAAGATAATTTGTCTTTATTGAAAATTTAGTGGAATCTTAATACATCTGAAGGCACATGGGTGTGATGTTTAAAAAAAAAAGTGTCCATTCTCAGGAGTTTGGGTTTGACAGAACGTGCGGCTATTTCGAGAGTGGCCTCTTGGTAGCCTAGCAGCAAACTGCTACCGTGCTCTTAAAGATACCTTTAAAAGCTAAACTATAACATCGCAAAGCTTTAGGAAGTAGGGGAAAAGCCATCTATAGTTTCGCCAGCCAACTGTAAGACTTCTCTTTGAATCCTTCATGGGCATGTGCTTTCCATGCTTTTATACAATTTGTGTTCTGCTCTTTTTTTTAAAAAATCTATTTTAATTTTTTTTAATGTGTAGGGATGTTTTTGTCTGTATGTAGGACTGTGTACCACGTGCAGGCATGGTACCTGGGGAGGCCAGAAAAGGGCACTGGATACCATGGACCTAAGTTACCGAAGGTTCTGAGTTACCACATAGGTGCTGGGAACCGAACCTGAGTCCTCTGGGAAAGCAACCAGTGCCTTAACTATTGAGCCATCTCTCCAGTTCTCTGACCTTTCTTTCCTTATTGTGAAGAATGTATTCTTCTGTGCTGAAATCCTCATATTTTATTTTAAAATGGCAATATCTATATGGAATGTATTAAAAAGAGATTAATTTTTTTAATGTGTCTGTGGATATGACACAGATGTGCCAGATCTGTAGAGGCCAGAAGAGGCTGTTGAAGTCCCTAGAGGTGGAGTGACAGGGGTTTGGTGAGCCACCTCATGTAGGCACTGGGAACGGCACTCTGGCCCCCTTAACTACCAAGCAAGTCATCTCCCTAGCCCCCACCGGATGCTATACCTTTTTAAAAAGTGTGCCAAAACTTATTGATTGGGAATTTCCAATCTAAAAACATTTAAATTGTTTCCAGTTTTTGTCTTTAAAAGTAAAAATGCAGTGGATAAATCCATGTGGAAAGAACTCCTTTGGCCCCCAGTCCTTGGTTTAAAATGAGAAATTTCATTAGTAAGTGGGGTGGGGACATTTTCTTTTCTCACTATATATAATGTATTTTCTTTACCAAAAGTGTTGTTTTAATGACACAAAATACTGCCATGTATCAGACCAACACACTCATTTGTTGTGTTCTTCCCTCCTCCCCCCCTCCTCTCCTTCCCTCCTTTCTTCTGTATCACATAGTGAATTCCAGGCTAGCCTGTGATACATAGTGAGACTCTCTCCCTCTCTTTTCTCAAAAACAACACCAAAACGAATAAGCTGGTGACCTGGTGGCTCACCTGTAACCCCGACAAGAGGATTGCCATGAGTTCCTGCTCTGCCTGAGTTTCAGCTCTGCCTGAGTTCCAGTATGGGACTTACTTCATTTCAGACCAACTTCCGATCTAAAACAAGAAAGAAGTAAGGCAAGAAGTTGATATCTACGGAAAATGCCCTGAAGCCTCCAGCCAGGCATATACAGAGATGGGATAAGACACTCGTGTAGGTGATGGCAGGGAGGCACTGACCTAGTAAAGGGCCCTTGCTCTGTGGGATTTGGTTCTCTTTTCCTGCCCAGCAAATCCTTCACTGCAGACCTTAGCGCATTCTTCATATTGTCCTGTCTCCTCCTTCAAGAGACCAAAAGGCCCTCAAGGCCTTGTCATTGGATCCTCACTTCCTGATAGAGAGTGTGGTATTTAGTAGGTACTCAGTGATAATTGGTTGGCGAACAAATGAAGACTTAAGTAGATTTAGTCTTTGTTAATCACACATGATAGGATAAAAAAATGAAAATAGCAGAATCATTGGGACAAAAGTAATTGTTGATATGGGGGGGTGACTAAATCAATTATAAGAGAGAACTATATATGATTTTGATTACATAAGCATTGAGGTTTTGGAAACTGTTAAACTCAGGTATTTATAGAACGTGCGACGTAATCCCCCTTTGAGGAAGCTGTGTACCTTGGTGCACATATGTTATTGTATGTATTTGAGACATAGGGCAGAGGTTCGACAAAAGTAGACCTGAAAGCTCTAGGTAACAGTGTCTGCCTGTTGAGCTGCGTTTTACTTCCTTTGACCTTAGTGTCTATCTATACCCTACCCATTTTCTGCTTGTGTGTTTATGCTCAGAATGAAATCCCTAGATGGGACTGTAAATGAAGACAAAAGCTCGGGCCGGGTAAGGCATTTCAAAGCCTGTTCTCACAGATTGTTAAAGGTGGGAGGGTCATTTTTTTTTTTTTTACCCCAAGGTCAGGGGAGAAAGTTGTCCTCAGGAGCTTAGGGCCCGAAAGGAATCTTTTTCTGTCTCAATGTTAAAAGCAACTCCTTGGGATAAAATAACCCCACCTGTCCCAGATGACCTGGGCTAGCCTGGCTCTTGCTCTAAGAGCATTGGTCGCTTGCTGTGTTTTTGGGTTTTTCATTTGGTCAAATGTGCTACAAACACTCTATACAGGGGTGTCCTCAAGGGGTGGTTTCCCCTTTGTCCCACGAAGGTAGACTCCTTCTTTTGGAGTAAGGCCAGTCTCCAGTGTTCATCCAATGCAGCAGTATGTACCTGACAGTATAGCCTGTCCAGTTCCTGTTGAAAAGCCGGTCAAACAACTGCTTTCTCATTGAAAAAGAACACAATTATTGTTAAGATTTCCCCCTAGCGCTAACGATGTATTCTGGGGCTCTTTTTGTTTGTTTCACATGTGTATGCATGCATATGTGTTCAAGTGTATGTGAAGGAGTTCGTGGAGGCCTGAAGTTGATGTTGGGCATTTTTATCCACCCCCACTTTACTTATTAAGACAAAGTCTCAGCCGAATCCAGAGTTCCTGAATTTGGCGAGTCTTCCATGGGAACCTACTGTCTATGCCTCCTGAGTTCAAGGATATAGGGTGGCCACCATGCTCCCCCCGCCCCCGCCAGCTTTTATGTGCTACCAGGGGCTCTGAATCCGGCCCTCGCACTTGCATGGTGTGTTAGAGTTGGTTGTCATATAACAACATTACCAAGCAACTTCTAGAAAAGTGAGTTTATTTAAGTTTCTGTTCCAGGAGGTCAGGGATGGTATGGCAGCAGGGGCAGGAAGCTGAGGACTCGCATCTTGATCAGCAAGGACAAAGCAGAGAGAGCAAACTTGAAGGGGTGTGGGTCTTTCTCAAAGCCCACCTCTGGTAATGTGATTCCTCTGGTAAGGCTGTGCCTCTTAAACCTCCCCAAAGAGTACTACCAGCTGGGGGCTAAGTGTGCTGTGGGGGCATTTCTCTTTAAAGCACCCTGTAGAGCGAGCACTTTATCAAGTATCAACTCCCCAGCTCTCTGCTGATACTTATGAGTGAGGATAAGGTCACAGAATTGTCACTGGCAGGAGGTGAGGATTAGATTGGAACCTCTGACAGCAGAAGTCAGCAGAGAGGACGGGAGAGGAGCCTAAATTTATTTATACTCACCTCTCAGGTCATGCTGACCTGAAATGGGAACTGGGTGGAAACCAGGAGACAAACACATAAGTGAAATGGCTTAGTCCCATCTCTCTGACCCCCCCAAAGCATATAAATCATGGACCTTTCCTGATGCACGCCCTCACTCAGCAGGCCCGCTCAGCAGGCCCGCTCAGCAGGCCTGAGAGCCTGCATTTAAGACAAGCTTTTTGCTCCTCAGAGTACAGGTTGGGAAGTGAGGCCTGTGAGAAGATGGAGAGATCACAGTGGGAATGTCCTGGTGACCAGCTATCCTTTGCTCCAAGGCCAGCCCTTCTGTTTCCAGACAGCAGCATTTGGAAAGCCTGTGGGACATGGGAGAAGCGTTGAGGACGCTGAGTGGCGTCTGTCTGCATGGGATGAACCTCAAAGACCCCGGTGTTGATCTTGCACAAGATGGGAGGCTTGGGAGGGTTTAGCTCCTCCTGTCCAGCTCTTCCTTCAGCCTGGGGGTGATGTGCCTAAGACATTGGCAGATTTTATCAATGCAAAAATGGGTCCTTGCCAACCTTCTGGCCAGGCTAAAGGATGCCTTGCTCAGAAGTAGAAAGGCTTGCAAGGCCAGATCTCTAGCTGGAATCAGGATAAACAATGACCCTTCAGGGTGTTTATTCTAGCACCACCCTTCGTGGGCACCGTTCAGACCTGGGAAATGAATTGATCAATGAAGCTAATGCTTGCGCCATGCGTTCTGAGTGCAGCCGTACGTATGAACTCTCCCTCTCCAGCATCAGACACGACACCACATGCTTCTCTGGCCTTCCCTTCATCAGAAACATCCTACGGCATCCAAGAGGGTGACAGGTGGCCTGTCGCATCAGAGACTTTACCCCATTAGTCAGAGAAGGTGACTAGGTGCTCTTTCTGGGCTGCAAGGTTTACATAGGCATGTCCAACCTTTTGCCATCACAAAAAGACATGGTTAGCCACAAAGTTCACATGTAAGAACCATGTAATTGAGTTACCAAAAAAAAGTTTAAAAATTTCTCAATATTATAAGCAATTTTATAATGTTGCATTGGACTGGTGGGTTGAACTTGTATATCTTATTGCAAAACCCATCTCCTTCCCAGGACACCCCACACTTATTTATTGAGTAAATAAAGTCTTTGGGGACACATCCATTTCAGAGGTTTAATGGCCTCAGCAGAACCCTTTTCCACCAACACTGCTTGAGTATTTCCACAGCTGGAAGCTGACCCAAGCAGACTTGGGCAGTAGCCTGTGGGATGTTGCTCATCCAGCACTGGGGAGAGCTAATAACATTCTGGGTATGTATGGAAGTGTCTCCATTTGCTACGGGTTCCTCCTGGGCCTCATCTCAGAATGTTTGGCTTTCCAAGGAAACATGGCCCAGTGACCTGAACTCTTCTGCCCAGTGTGATGCCCAACTCAGGGCAGATGCCTTGATTAACAGAGGCACTCAAGGCCCGCCAACCTCACCTGTGACAGCAGAGTTACAGAGGCGCTGAGAATATTGGAAGAGGCCATGAATGAAGGAGGTTGCAGAAGATAACCATGGAGAAAGAAATGTATGATGGGAAAGTGCCATTTTGTTACCATAGTCCTCAGAGGTAGACCATTCAAGAATGCCAACAACCCAAAACCGGAGCCACAAACTTTCCCTGTGGGAGGCCCAAGTAGGCGAGCCTCCCAAGGTGACTGTGGCAGATCCCCTCTTGGACCAGCAGAGGGCAATGCTGACTCCATAGACACCAAGGAGTGTTTGAGTCTGGCTTCTCAGTGGACATGACCTCAGTCAGCAAAGGAGCTTGCTGGGAGAAGAGTCTTCAGGGTTACTTGAGGAGGGACTTTCCCACAGGGAGCTTACTTGTGCCAACAACTTAAGAACAAGAGAAAAGAAACCAAACCAAAGAAACAGACAGACACCATAAACTCTTGGGCTGCCTCTGTCGCCAGTGATTCTAACTGGGAATTTTTTTATTATTATTTTATTACTTTAAAAAATACCAATCCAAATTCCCACTCCCTCCCATCCTCCTATTCCCTCCACAGACCCTCCCACCCCTCCCACTTCCAATCCTGAAAGAGGGCAAGGTGCCCTGGCCTGTGGAAAGTCCAAGCCCCTCCCGACTACATCTAGGTTGAGCAAGGTATCCATCCAAAGAGAACAGGATCCCAAAAAGCCAGTACATGCAGNTTATTATTATTTTATTACTTTAAAAAATACCAATCCAAATTCCCACTCCCTCCCATCCTCCTATTCCCTCCACAGACCCTCCCACCCCTCCCACTTCCAATCCTGAAAGAGGGCAAGGTGCCCTGGCCTGTGGAAAGTCCAAGCCCCTCCCGACTACATCTAGGTTGAGCAAGGTATCCATCCAAAGAGAACAGGATCCCAAAAAGCCAGTACATGCAGTAGCGATAAATCCCAGTGCCACTGTCAGTGGCCCCTCAGTCTGCCCCAGCCATACAACTGTTAACGACATTCAGAGGGACTAGTTTGATCCCATGCTCGTTCACTCCTGACTAGAAAAATCTTGAGATTTTCAGCATTCCTTGGGTGACTCTAATTTTGAAAGGTTTAGGGTTTCACTCCCCTGGGAAAAAGAGCAGAAGGCACGACCTTTAGTGAACTTTCCAGAAGCATCATAGTCATCACATCCTGGCACACACAACTTCTTTCCTAATGGTTCCCAGGGACAGGAGTAGTGACTTCTAGGTTTGTGACTGGACCGTCCTTCTGCCTATCGTAGGGCACGGTTGGTTCAAAAACCTCTCGTCAACATAGCACAGACCTAGGCGAGCATCTGATCCAGAGAGCGACAGCTGCCTGGATCATCTAACTCTGCTATGTGCCTTGATGACCTCATAGCACCAGCTGTGTGTGGCTCACTACCTGCAGGGGCTGCTCATTCTGCCTCTTCCCTTGTCGTCTGCCCCAAGCCTTCCTCCACACCTTAGATTTCCTTGCTAGAATCTTGCTGCCCTGGGGCTAGCCTCAAACATAGGATTTCTAGGAGGACTTTAGAATTTTTCTGAACGTGACCTTGGATGGCTTTGGGGGGTGGGGGACGGAAGGAGGGGTTCTGAAGCTTTGTGGATGGGGTAATCAATTTGTGATTAAAATGGACTCACCTGTTTTGTTTTGTCTTGTTGGCCAGCCTCTACTCATAAGTCATGTAGGATCCTTTTGTGTGGAAATAAAACCAGCTGTTCTCTTGGCGACTGTGGCCGGACATTATACCAAACAAACCCCGAATGTCCTTGGGTGAAGGAGACTGACTTGGCCCAGGACAGGTGCTCTGTATGAGGTGGCATCAAACTGACTCTACTCCATTTTATCTGGGAAAGACGCAGGCGGAGTGGCATCAGAGGGCAGGTCTCTGAGCTGGACTCTATGCTAAATGCGGCAAGGCCCCTTTCTGAGTGCGCTGTACCACGCTGATTCTAGAACAGAGAAGTCAGACCCCATGCATCTCATTGGTTTCCTCCGTATTACCGGTGCCTGTGGGCTCTGTGTTTCTGCCTCACGGCTGAAGGATTTAACAGTGCGATCGGATCTTCATCTTGGCCCGCTCATCTAGATATCATGAGCACAGTTCTATTTGTTCCCCACCCCCACCCCCATGTCTTGGTGCCCTAGGTGAAAACACCAGTGCCTGATGTGAACAGTCAGGTTTACAGGATCAATACTGCATCTGGGAGGAAGGGGCAGTGTTAGGGGGCGGAGTCTAAATGACATTCTTCCATCCTCCTTCACAGTGATGGACAGCCTTGGTCTCTCTGCCTGGGATCCTGATCGCTGAACCTCCAACCTGTTCTGTGCCCCACGTGCTCAAATTGATAACCTACTTGAGTGGTGGGTTCCAGGATGAAGGTCCCTTCCATAGTTCTAATTTTAGCATGTATAGCCCAGAGACAAGAGGGCAGGCAGGTGGCTGTCTGTTGCTAACTTCTTTCCATCAGCCCTTAAAGCAGGAGTTAGTGAAGAAACGCCTGCACCCAGTGGCCTGGGCCTTTCCAGAGAGCAAACATGCACCCACCAAGCCTACATAGGCCTGACTTCAGGCTCATCTGCTGGTTACTGCAGCAGACACCAACACCAGTGAACTTTGGATGACTTCAGAATCCCATCGCAGGTTAAACTTTAGCCAGCCGTCCAGGTGGCAACTCGATACACACTTTGTTAAAAGGATCCTGAAACCTAACACAGAGCCTCTGCAGACAGTGATAAGAGGCTTGGGGCGGGAGAGGGACTGTGTGGAAGGCACAGACTCCGGTTGACATCAGGAGCACTTAACAGTAGGCGGACAGGGAGGAGGGTAGATTGTGCCCAGAAATGCCTGAAATTAAGTGATGCACACCGAAGAAACCCACCTTGAACTCAGAAGTCCCGAATGAGCTCTGTGTGGCTTAGAGGAGGTCTCCATTTTATATGGATCTTGGGAATCCTGGCAAGTTCATGCAGAAGGGACATGGTGTGAATGAGTCCCTAAGTGAGTTCAGCCCCCACTTTGATACTAATCACGTGGGTCTGCTTTGACGAAACAGAAAGCTGTGCAGTAGAGTGCTTGAGAGTGGGTTTTAGATCTCAGATAGACTGGATTTCCAGTCTTAACTCAGCCACTTACTAATGCTTTGACCCTGTGTGTTATTTTTCTTATTGTGACCCAGTACATGACCCAAGTTAAGGGACAAAGGGTTTGCTTTGTTAGTGGTTTCAGGGCTCTCAGCCCATGGCAGCTTGGCCTCTTGAGTTTATGCAGAGCACCCTGTGGGGACGAGCCTGTGGTGGTGGCTTTTCTTCACTTGGGGGACAGCAAGCAGAGAGAATGTGTACAGGGGCAGGCCAGGGTGACCCACCAAGGACAAGTTCCCAGCAACTCAATTCCTCCAGCTAGGCCTTAACTACCTTTCACACATCCTGATATGACCATCAATCATGTATCCATTCAGGAACGTATCCATCTTTGGGCCAGAGCCCTCAGGACCTGCTGGCCTCTGGAGAGGGCCTCTCAGACACACCCAGAAGTGTGCTTGACTAACCCACTAGGTGGGTCTGTTGCTTGAGCCAATCAAATTGATAATCAAAATTACCCATTATTCTTGGGTAAATCCTCTTAGTGTTATACTGAAGGCATTGCAGGTAGGAGGGCTGTGAGGACAGAGCTGGGCTCCTAATAAGTGAGAGCAAAAGATGCTTTGTGCTTGAGGATGACTGAGGTCAGCAAGCCAACCCCC
>LOJH01038515.1:0-10856 GCA_001685095.1 Ellobius talpinus | reverse complement strand
CCTAGACAACAATGAGGACCCTAAGAGAGACATACATGGATCTAATCTACAAGGAAAGTAGAAAAAAGCAAGATCTCCTGAGTAAATTGGGAGCACAGGGGCCATGGGAGAGGGTAGAAGATGAGAGGAAAGGGAAGTAGGGGAGTTGATAAAAATGTATAGCTCAATAAAATCAATTTTTAAAAAGCTAATGGGAAAAACATCTCAAACAAAAAAAAAGCAATCAGATAATAGGTTTTGGTAAGGTATGGAGCATATTAAACTTTTATCCACTCCTGGATAAGCCAAAGTATAAGGAAGCCAATATGAAGGTTTTAGAGAAAAGCAATTGTGGGGGCAAAGTAGAACTAAAATCAGCCCTAGCCAAATGACACACACCTTTAATCCCAGTACCTAATAGACAGAGATAAGTGAACCTCTGTGATATTGTAACAGCAATGTCACAGCAAGTTCCAATCAGGGTACAACCTAATACATTTTTGAATATTTACTCATAGGTCAGTGTATTGATATATTACACAGAGAGTTGCATACTAATATTACTCTGGTTCTATTCATAATAATAAAATCATAGAATTAGGTTACAATCTAAACATAAAAGAACAAATAAAGAATATGTCCCTTATATACACAGTGAATAATAAGCACACATTTACAGGAAAGAAGGATACAACTAGACAGGTTGTAAAGTGAGCAGGTGGATGTTCTTAATGACCACATTAATTACCATTACAAGAAAAGTGATATGAGAATTCACAGGACTAATACATACTTCTAAACACTTCATAGAAAATAATTGAGTTTCTGAGAATCTAAAATGAATTTGGTGTGATATCTGTCTCTTTAATTTGGCTTGGAGGAAGACAGTTGAAATTTTTCTTTTTATTATAAATTCAATGTAAATCAACAGTGAAATACACTTACCTAAATTTTTAAGTAGTAAATATGTGGGGTTAGTGTTTTTTTCTAAATATTGTGATCATGTGAATCAACCTGAAAGAGACATTTTTAAATAATTTAAAATGGGTTTCCCAGTTGATTTTAATTAAATCATTATACATTTACAAACCAGGCAGTTTTACTTCCCCTTTTTTGTATTTAGGGGAGAAATTAGTTCATGGTAGAGTCATGTACAAGAACAAAAACTTCTATAAACAGTTTCCTATTTATTAATCTCTTACTTGGATACATATTTAGTGATTGATTTCTTCATATATAATTATGATGTAAAATTTCAGTCAACTAACACTATTAAAGTTAATTCTGTCTAATTCACAAGTATCTCCACAATTTCCTTGTCCCATACAAAATGGAGGCTAATGAATTTAAGGTTAGCAGTTAGTATTTATTATTGAAACTGCTTTGCTGAGAGAGGAACTGTATGTTCTCTAGGCAAACAAATAAATGAATATAATTTGCACATATTACATCTTTGCATGTACAAATTTATGTCAGGTAATTGACAGGATAAAGTTTTCTTAACTATAGACATCATTTTGTACATTAAACATCTAGAATTATGATTAGCTGTATATGCCTCTCCTGAATAGCTTTTGTTGTCAATTTGAGGTGAGAGTCTTTATAGAAGAGGAAAATTCATTTGAGAAAATGCCCCTATCATAACATCGTGAAAGAAGCCTGTGCATTTCCTTGACTAATGATTGATGTTGGTGAGTCCATCTCACCAGGGATATTGGTACCACTTGGTGAGTTTCATAGATGCAATAAAAAAATCAGCCTAAGCAAACCATGAGGAGAAAGCCAGAAAACAAAGCTTGGATTAACACAAATCCAGTTTTTAGATCTAGGAAAATACAATTTATCAAGAAAAGACAGCAAAAAGTAAATCCATATATCTCTCAAGATATGTTCTCAAGAAAATAGATCACCATATCAAAACAAGTTGATACCATAAGTTATTTCTGATCTCACCTGATTTCATTGGAAAGGTATTGTTCTTAAGCAAATCAGTTTATAATCTGACTTGCAATACAATCCATTTGACAATAGGATTTGACATTTATTTTCAAATTGAATTTGCCATTTATGAAACTATCCATATAAAAGCAGCATTTCTATCTTTAGAAAATATGTCTGGCATTTGTTCTTAGTTTGTTCATTGGTCCTCTATTGGTTCCCATAAATGACATGGAACAATGCTTCTCTTCACCTTTATGTAGTGATAAGACATATGTGTGTATATCTGCTTTAATGATTCATTGTTACACTTTCAAATTATTAAAGAGAGTCTTGGAGCTACATAGGCAGGTGATGCAGAGTACCATCTCAATACTTCACAGTGATATAGACTTTTAAAGATCTAGAACTTGATTAAAGGATTCTGTCTGTCAGCATGGATTGTGGTACATTTCTCTCTTTATTGAAGAGAGTGCAGATACATACAGGGAGGATGTGATTAAAGAAGTGACAGACACACATCAGTCCACATAATTGATTCTATTTCCTCCTCACTTGAAGTGAAATATAAACTTGTGGAGGATAAAAAAAAATTGTAAGGCATAAAATAATAAGCAACTACTTTTAATCTTTGGAAAGTAACTGAACATCATTCTACATAACAGTTAGATAATTATGTTACCAGGATGATGCTTATAAGCAATAGCATATCTTTCACACAGAGTATCATTAATGGAGAAATCATTGGATAGTCTTGAAAACAAAATACAACATTAAAATTTTTAATATTACTCACACACACACACACCACACAAACACACACATAAGTGTACTAGAAATCCAGAATGAGTTTTATTATGTAATGGATACATCTTCTTTTATATTTTAAATGCACATCGGGAAAAGTTCTTTCAAAGGATAGGAGGTTAATTGACTTTTCATGGATATAATATAAATCATGTATTAATTCATCTTATTTATAATAAGGTAACATTTTAAAAACCAGAATACATTGTGATGAAATTCTAAACAAATTTTCATGAAGCAACATTTTTAGCCTAATATGATACATAATCAAAATGCTAATGTTTTTATTAATAATATTTATATTCCTGTACAAATAGGTAAGCAGTCTGATTTTCTTATATAGAACCATATAAAAATCTGAATCTTTCCAGACAGAATGTTAATACTTTAATAATTTTATATAATTCCACTCCTATATTAACTTTAATTCTTGAGAGTCTAATTACATCATTTCTTTCTTCTCTTTCTTCACCTCAAATCCTCCCATGTATCACCTTCTCTCTCAAATTTATAACATTTTTACCTTTCCTTATTTACATATATAGATATAAAATTTTTTCTTTCTGCCTATCTACAAATAGTGGACCCTTGGCATAAAATTTCAACACTCACTATTTTCAATGCAGAACGCTCCTCTTTAGATATGACACTATTGTGCTTATGTAATGCCTCTCCAAGTCATTCTAACCATCAATACATAGATAACAATATATGGCTGATTATTTGGTCCTAAATAAAACAGCCTTTTTGTCTCTATATATTTCTTTCCCTCTATGTTTAACTTGCAGAGGATAGAATATGTCATAACTGAATAGCAACATTTAATTTTTAAACTGGAATGTAGTTTCAAAATGATAACTAATACCATTAGACATGAAAAATAACTGCTTGTTACAACAAACAGTATGGAAATTTAGAGAATCATAAACATGTACTTAAAAATCTATGTTTACCAAAACTGCAAATATTTTTGAATATATATAACCCACAGATATTTAAATAAGACATGTTTAGCAATTTAAAGGAAAGAAGAAACTACTTTTCAATAAAAAGGAAACTAATAATAGTAGTAGTAGTAGTAATAATAATAATAACCCTAGAATTCAAATAAAGACTTAGATTTATTATGAAAAATAGTTTTCACCCTTGTTAACTTAGAAAGCATTTCAGAGTCCTGAAAGTGTCCTTTGAAAACCAATACCATGGTAGGGAAGGCACACAGTTGAGAGTGCTGTCTTCTGTACTGTCATCTTTAGAAGCTATTTCCTCTTTCTCAGTCACTGCATTTTACACATTAACAGGGGCTAGAATGATATATTGAGAGTCTTGTTGGGTATGGCATTCTGTGCTTTCTATCCTCTGTAATTTTATGTTTTGAAGGAATAGATTTGACCTTGTTCCTCTTCCTACTCCTCCTTTTCTGTTGCTTTTCTTCTCATCCCCAGCTTCTCTGAGTCTGGTGGTGGTTTGCATGAGAATGTCCTCCACAGACTTAATATTTTAGTGCTTAGACTCCAGTTCATAGTGGTTTTTGAGGAGGCTACATAGTAATAATTAGAAGATTGCAGCATTACTGTTGGCAATATGTCACTTGTCCAAGTTTGAAAGTTTATAGACTTGCCTTCCTTTCACATCCATCTTTAATTCTTTGTGTAGCTATGATAAGTGTTCTCAGCTTCATCTTCTGAGGCTCTGCTGCCATGGTTCACTCACCATTATAAACATCCCTATGTACTTATCAGCCCAAATAAAGGATTATTTTAAAAAAGAGTCATATATAACTTCTAGAGACATAAAAACTTCACAAGCAAAAAGATCAATTCAATAGAATTCTAACAAACCTTGAAACACAAATAATGCTAATATTCCTCAAACTATATTGCAGAATAGACACTAAAGGAGTAATTCATAATTATTTTTATGGAGTCAATTTTTATGATATAAAAACTATACAAAGATTCAGCAAAAATAAAATTATGAACCAACATTGATGTGGGATTTCCACCTATAATATATAGAGATAAATACTTTACACTGGTATGGATGCTGATCTATTAATACAAATTTAAGGTCAATTTGCTATACTGTGTATATTTATTTCTGTTTTTGTTTAAGGTAATTTTTTTCCTCATCTCATTTAAAATGTAATATATAGTTAAGAAATAAAAATTAATAGGCATCCATCTGTAATAGTCAAACAATGTAGTCATGTTAGTTGTGTTTTGTAAATATACAGAGATATATTTCATGTGGATAGGTATTCGTCAAACCATTCCCAGACTTACAAAAGATGGCAGTTAAAATGTTTAAGAACTTAGACTTTTCTTAACATTGAGACATGTATGTTTCTAGGAGCACCAATTACTTCAGAGAGGTTAATTTTCATTAAAAATTGGTTATTAAATTTGCCTTCAATGTCACAAGGCTAGACGCTTGGGCCAGAAACTGCTTTTGCTTACACAGCTTAATGGTATTCTGTATGAACTGGACATGTAGGAACCACACAAAAATGGCTGCTGAACTTTCCTATAGAAGGTGAGACAGTTGTTCCGTGTTCCTTCTTCATGAAAGAGTCTGCCAGACATTCTGCATGATACAGAAGAAAGTGACTGACAAATTGCCAATATAAACAAAACATTTTTTCAAATTTTCTGCATCATGTGGAAGCCTTCCAGATACTATGGGCGGTAGACTGAAGATGGATGTCCCATGTTACAGAACTTTGGGTGACTCTCCAGGCAATGAGATGTCTCTGTCATTTCTAGTGTTTTGGAAGTTATTTACAGTGTATGTCCTGTTTACCTAGATAATATTATATCCTTCTGAGGGTTTTGAAGAGTTAAAGACAGATAGTTATAGTTTTCCTTAGTTATGATGCTCAAAAAATATTGCTACTGCAATTCTTGCTTAATACTTATTTTGTTATATGTAATGTTACTATGTTAAAGTTGAAACCTTCCTTTTTATTTCAACATAAAAGGAGAGGTGATGTGTATGCCGTGAATATGTTTTATTACTATTCATCAATAAACAAGCTATTTTGGCCTATGTCAGCACAGAATAGAGCAAGTGGGGGATTCCAAGCAGATAGAGAAGAAAGAAGGTAGAGTCAAGGAGATGCCATGTAACTGCTGAAGGAGAAAGAGGGCAAGCCAACAGCCAGAAACTTACCAGTAGGTCACAACCTCATGATGATTCATGTATTAATAGAAATGGGTTAAATTAAGATGTAAGAGTTAATTAATAAATTGCCTAATCCAATAGGTAAAGCAGTGTTTTAATTAATACAGTTTCTGTGTGATTATATGGGTCTGAGCATCTGGGAAAAAAACCAAGCAGCCTCTGCCTACAAAATATGGCTCATAAAATTATTAGAAGCATTCACAAGAAAATGCTTGGAAATTAATTATAAAATATATTCAAAAGTTTATCGACCAGGATCAATTTTGGTTTCATACCAGTAATTCAGGAATGGTTCAACATGCATAAATTAAAAAAAAAATGTATTACAGCAAATAAACTAAAAGACAAAAGCCCCATCTTTTGAATCTATAAAGGCCTTTAAAAACATATGAAATCCATTAATGAAAAGTTTAGAAGAGATTAGTGATAAAAAACATATCTCAGCAAAATGAAGAAAACCTACAACAAGCACACAGCTAACATCATTCTAAATGGAGACAAATTCAAAGCATCTCTCCTATAATCAGGACTGAGGCAATGATGCACACTCTCCCTATTTATTCAGTAATGTACCTGACATCCGAGACAGAGCAATGAGACAATTGAGTTAGAACAAGTTAATACAAATAGGAAAGGAAGAGGTAAAAGCATCCTTTTATGAACATTATTATTTTATAGATAAAAGACATAAAAGCTCTACCATGAAACCTCTATAAACTTTTTAAGAAAGTAGAAATGAGCACCTTTCACAACAGGATGGAAGCAAACGAATCTCAGAGTATCCAAACAATCAAGTTCACTTGGACAATAAAAGGAAAACATTAAAATATTAACACCAGAAGAACAAACCTTTCCCAGGCATATGGATATAATGAATTAATGTGAAAATTACCAAAATTATTCTACAGATTCTATACAATCACCATCACCATCCCAAAACAATTCTTAAGAGAAATTGAAAAAGAAGTCTTAAATTTCATGTGGAAGTGCAGAGAGAGAGGAAGACTAACACATATACATGCACACAAATAACTGTATAGCTAAAATACTCTTGAGTACTAAGAGAACTGCTGTAGGTAACACCACACATATTTTCAGTTATATTTCAGAGCTATAATAACAAATACTGCATAGAATTAGCATAATAAAAATAAATATATTCATCAATGGAACAGAACTCAAAACCTTGGCACATGTTCATGCCTACAGACACCTAATTTTACAAAGTATACAAAATTTTTCACTGTATTGAAGACAACATCTTCAACAACTATTTTGATAAAACTGGAATAATGAAAATGAATGATGGAAACTGGTTTGGCAAAATAGAATAATGAAAATTATCAAACTATGTTTTATCAAACTCAACAAACCTCCATTGTAAATGAACCAAGAACCTAAACAAAGACAAGAAACCCTGTATATAATAAAAGACAAAATATGATTGAACTAATTAGCACAACATAGTATTTTTTTTCATAAAGACCAAAGTATCAGAGGTATTAATGCCATCAATTACTACATGAAACCTTAGGAATAAAGAGCATTGATACAAAAAAGAAAACACCATTCATATGAAGTGGGAGCCAACAAAATTGGAAAAATAATTTTAACAATCACACACCTGAAATAGGGCTCAGAAATACATATAACACATATATTCACAAAATGACTCTAAGTATCAAGAAAACAAATAACCCAAATAAAAGGGCTCAGTTTCCATAGATTACCAAGAAATGTAAATGAAATCTCAAAACTATTTAAATGTTCTCTTACTTTAGTTAGAATAACCAAGGATAATAAAACATATGACAGCAGATACTTGCAAGGAGGCAGGAAAATGTCAACACATATATTCAAGTCAGAAATAATAATGGGAAAAAAGCCTAGGTGTGCAACAGCTGGTGAATACATTATGAAAATGTGGAACATTTACACAATGGGGTATTATTTAGCCATAAAGACGAATTAAATTATGAAATTTGCAGATAAATGCTTGGAAGCAGAAACCATCATCCCAGTTAAAGTAACCCAGACCCAGAAAGAAAAATATTACAAATTTTATCTTACTTTTGGAATTTATATTTTAAACTTTAGATGTGTATTCTTCACATAAAAGAGCCACAGAAGTTAGTGAGGTAATAAGGGACAAGGTTGGCTAATATTTCAAGAAAGGGGATAAAGACTACAGTGTTATAAAGGGATAAAGGGAAAACTAGAAGAGGAAGATTAAATTGAAAGGGTATGGGATGACTGATGGGTAAAGGAGAGAATATGGGAATATGTATAACAATAAAGGCTTTTGAAATGCCATACAGAAACCTACTATTGTATAATCCTCATTGTCATATACATGGAAATACCCATATTCATATATGGACAATGTGTAGAAGACCATGGGGCATGCAGTCCTAAATGGAAGCCTTTTTTAAACCTCATACCATCATTGTTCAAGTATCTATTCAACAGAAGATACAGAAAGATGATATGAAGCAGAGGTGACAAAGTCCCAGCAAGGACAAGGAGAAGGAGGCACAAAATTCCATCCCTAAAATATATATTTGCAATTGATGACACTGGGAATACCAACCATACTCCATGTTATGCCTCATGCCTAGAAGTACTCACCCAAAATTCTAATTCTCTCTCTCTCTCTCTCTCGCTCTCTCTCGCTCGCTCTCTCTCACTCTCTTGCTCTCTCGCTCTCTCGCTCTCTCTCTCTCGCTCTGTGTGTGTGTGTTTATGTATTTTTAAAATTTCTGTAATGTTTTGCTTTGTAGTTTTTCTAAGACAGAGAAAGATCATGAAGTTGGATTATTAGGGAAGTGGGGAGGATCTTGGATGAGTTAGAATAGGAGAAAAATAAAAACTGAATATATGAAGAAAATAGTAGTATTGTAGAATCATAAGGGGAAATATTCAGTCTTATTTAAAAATCTGTGCCTATTTAAATAGGTATACAAAATAACTTCATAAAGTAGTTCAAGTTAAATAAAAATATAGACTCAATAATTCATATCTTAATATTTCTATATTTGGCCTAGGAGGAATATTTCATAACACATTACCAAAAAATCTTTTAATTATAATAAAGTTATAAAATATACTGCCACTTATTTGTTTTGAAAATCAGTTTGTAATTATCTTCAATAGTAAGGAATTCTTTCCAAGATAAAAGACATGACAAATAAAGGTGAGAAGATAAGGAAATTAGTTTTTAAGTCTGAAACTGATGAGAGAGAAGACGTTTACCACGCAATATCATTAAGGACTTCCCAAGTAACAGATATTTTAAAGAAAGCTTTCAAGTCAGCATCTACACTGTACTACACTGTAGCTTTTAAATATTTATCTTGAAAAATAAGCTTAACTTCAATTTGAAACTATGTATTTTAAGAATTCAGCTTGATTTTGATACTGATTGATTTTTTAGCCATTATTTTTCACCAAAACATGAGTAACTGAGGGCTCTTCATGAACTTTTCAAATTGTTATACTGGAAACCACTTTAAAATGATTGAAGTACCTACTTTTCTACTTATGTAAGTATAACTAGATGGGGAAGTCATTCAATATCTAAAATGTTTTACCTGTGTCATTATTAGATTACTAATAGAAATCTTCCTTTAATAATGTAGGAATGAAAGGAACATGAACTTTATAAAGTCGAATATAAAATTTTGAAGGTGAGTCTGGGTTACAATATTCTTGAGTCTTTAAACATACTCTTATTAAGTATCTTATTTTCATTAGTTCTGAATGCCTCTGAGCTGTATCTAATTTTGAGTAATAAAAAAGTTGAAATGCCAAAACTAAAGCTAAGGTCTGCTTCTCTCTTCTGTAATGATTCATATTTGAGGGTGGCAGAGCTCACATCATATATCAGTGGTCATATCAAAGGGGACCAAGATAAGGGGAGATTCAATTCTTTATCAGAGTCCAAGTATTTGGCTTCTCATAGACAAGCAAAGTTTCTTCTCTAAGAAATATAACAGAGCATGGACAGACTTGTTGGGCACATGCTTAAATCCTTGCTAGTCTGGAGGCTAAGTCTAGATACTGAAAGTTCGAAGCTTAGTAAATTCCTTTCTCTAAAAGGAAACAAAACAAAACAAAAAGCTGGAAAAGTAGTTTAGGGGTATAATGCTGTGGAACACAAGAACAGATGAAAGGCCTTGAGTTCAACTCTCAGCACTGAAAAATAAAAGAAAATAAAATTAAAAAGTAAATAAAAATAATTTTATATGAAGACTTTTCATGCTTCATGAATGCATTACTTATATTGACTTCATTTGGGAAGGCCATCGTGTATAAATGCATTTTAAGATAAAAGTGAAGTTTTATCCTGATTTACATAAATTGTCAAAAATACTTTGAGTATCTCTAGGAAAAAATTCTTTATTAATTTATACAAAGTCTTAAGGTTTTACATTGCAGTTATACACTAATTTTTTTAAGATTTGTTTATTAAATTTTATGTGTGTATGTGTATTGCACACAAAAAATGGTTAAAGTCCTTAAAATAAAAAAGCAAAGAGAGTAGTTGAGTGTGGTGGTGCATACCTTTAATCTCAACACGTGGGAGACAGAAGCAGGTGGACTTCTGTGAGTTCAAGGTGTGGTGGCACATGCCTTTATTTCCAAAGCTTGGGTGGCAGACAGATCTCTGTGAATTCAAGGTATGGTGGCACACACCTTTAATCCCAGCATTTGGGAGGCAGAGACAGGCAGATCTCTGTGAGTTCAAGGACAACTTGGTCTACAGAGTGAGTCCCAGGGTAAAGATACATAAAAAACCTGTCTCAAAAAGCCAAAAATTAAAAATAAAAATAAAAAAATAGAAATTAAAATAAAGCCACATAAAATAAAAACTACACAGAGAGTCTGGATAGTACATGTTATTATGCTCTCTTTAAATTGTTTAAAAGCTGAGGAAGGAGCAACAGCTG
>LOJH01038514.1:0-15035 GCA_001685095.1 Ellobius talpinus | reverse complement strand
CGTTTCCAAGGGACAGGAACGCACTCACCCCTCCAGTGGATCTTCTGGTAGAGCGAGGTTTTATTTCTTATAGTTGTTGATGGGCAGTGTAGGAGTAAGCCAATACTTCCTAACTTCGCTATTTTTTCCATCAAGGATAATTGCAAGTGATATTTCTTTGTTCCTAGGTAACAGTAGCTAATCAGCTTTGCGTATAGAAAGGCAGATTGCAAATAGGGATTGATCCCACTAAGGTCCTCATACCGGATTAGAACTCACCAAGTCCCACAGAGCTTCATTTCATCCCAAAAGCCTCTCCTGTCCCCTGAAAGAATCTGTTTGGTGTTCACTCCTCTAGGAGACTTGTCCAATAATAATTAAGGGACAATTGCTGGCCCTACATAAGTTTTTGTATTTCCCCAAATAGCCACATCCTTTAGAATATCATTTGAGCTCCTTGTCAAAATAAGGCCACTGATCTGGTCACATTAGAGCCTCTTACAGGACCCCAGCTGGCCTCCAGAGGCCACCTCCTCCCTTTGCGTATGTCTCCACTTGGATCCAGCAGCTGCTGTTAGGTCCGTGATGTAGCCTTTCTTGCCTGAGGTGCCATCTTCCCTCCCATTTCCTTTCCCAGATGGTAGACACAGACGTAGCCTCTTGGAGACCTCCGATATAACACATGTGAGTGAAGTGGGGGAATGGGCACATTTGGATCAGCAGTGTCCCATATGGCCATTCCAAGGCTCTTTGTGTCACCTGTTACTGGAGGTGGAATTCCATTGCATTCCCCCAGAACTGTCCACTAGAGGCGCACTGACGAGAAGTGTCAAGATCGCATAGTTCTCTTAAGGTTTCAAGTTCATGGGCAGAACCAAGATCTGAACATAACTGTGACATCCCTGCCACACTAATGGTCAGGATGAAGTTGGGACCTCAGTGTTTGATGAGTGGATGAGCAATTTTTCTGCATCAGCCCTTCCACATTGCCAGGAGTGCTGGAACACAAGGAGATTCTGTCGGATGAGAGAAAATGTACCTGTTGATCTTTACTACTGAGCCACCTCACCAGCCCCTTATTGCTGCCTTTTAAAGGGTTATGTTGCATGTGTTGACATGATCCCAGAAGGGAGAGAGAGAGATCCCAGTGAAGCATGCTGAGGATTACTGTATGGAATGTCCCGTGTGGCTGGTGCACCTCACCTTCCTTCCTTCACCCCCGATTCATGTGGCTTCTTCGCCCAGCATAGTCCTGGCATAACTAGGAAACCTATTGTGACTTCTGCTTTGTGGTGCTGGGATCAAACCAAGGGCCTTGCACATATCAGGCAAGTATTGACCCCCCCAGCTATAGCCCAGGTCTTAGGCTAGGCTCATTCCTAGCCCTGCTTTATCTTTATTACCTTTGTTTCTTCTCTCCCCCAAGCACCTGCTGTTGCACTTGAAGCAGATTGCACATTTGTCAGGCTCTGGCCCCTGTCACGCAGTCCCCATGGGCTCCTCTGTCCACCCAGTCCCCTGACTCCAGATCTGCATCCATAGTTTCAAGCCTGGTAGACGTTTCTTTTTTGTTTGTGCGAGTGATAGGATGCAGGGTCTTGCACACATCAGGCAGATGCTCTGTCACCAAACTAGACCCAGCATAGCCGTGCTGGATTATACTGGACACTTGGTTATAGAGAGGTGTACTTCCAGATGGAAGGAGGACATTTAAGAAAAGTAGTATGCCTTCCATGACGACACAAGCTCAGTTCAAGACCAGAAGCTAACTTTCTGTATTTTCCTTAGGCGCCATCTATCTTGGGTTTTTTTTTGAGCCAGGGTCTCATGCTGAGACCTGGAAATTCATCAATTCAGCACCAATGATTGGCTAACTTGCCCTAAGGATCTTCCTGTCTCTACACCCCCCAGTGATGGGATTATAAATGCATGCCATCATGCCTGGCTTTTTATGTGGGTGCTAGAGATCGAACTCAGGTCCTTACGGTTGTGTGATGAGCACACTCCACCAGATGAGCCACCTCCCCAGCTCCTCAATTCTCATTCTACAGCCAATTATCCCTGAAGCATCCCAGGGCTTTGCAGCCTGAATTTACAGCCCAAGGAGAGATTGGGTGGAGACCAGCTGCGTTCCCATTTGCACAGCATCCCAGGGGAGAGACATATTCATTCTGCCTCCCATCAAGGGTCTCCTGGCAGGTCTTTCCATAATCTCTCCCTAGAGTTCCACAGGGGAAAGAATGTTTTTAAACTGGGGACAAAACTTCGACCTGAACAGGCTGCAAGGTTTGTGGGTACCTTGTAGGCAGCTCTCAACAGAGAAATCAGCCAAGGCTCTAGAGGCTTGCAATGCGAAGCATTGCTCACAGGCATTACAGAACACAGAGCCCCCAAGAGCACCACTCTCTGCCTGAAGCAGTTCGTTCAGCCACTGAATGCGGAGTGTGGGTAATCCCAGGAACAGATGCACACCTTCGCCTCCTTAGAGGAGGGTCTGCACTCCTGAGTATCCTTCAGCAAGGCTGCTCTTTACCAGAAATGGCCTTGACAGTGACTTGCAGCCTGCCCATCTATGTCCAACAGGCCAGGGGCTGCTGACTGGCTCAGAAACTGATACCCAGCAGGCAGTGCCCCCAGAGTCTTGTGAAATGCTATGGGGCCCAGTGGATTGTTTCTTCCCTCTGAGAATCTGTTGCTGTGTGTCCTTGAGGGCACAGCAATGTCTCTGCAGCAGCTTTTGGTTTTTATTTATTCATGTGTGTTCGCTAAGCTCGGTGTTGTTGCCAAAGGGTTTATGGCCTCTTAAAGTTTCAAAGCCTCTGATTTTATGGCCACTGTTTGCAGAGGAGAAGTGCTGTTTGGGGAGATGACTAGTTTCATTTTGACTGGGTGATGAATGAAGGATTAGATTTTTCTATCTCCATTCACAGCCCTCACACGACCCCGATGTGTGCATCCCTGCGCTGCCAACGCTCCTGGAGTGTGGGTTGTCTGACTCTGCTGTCCATGGAGCCCTGCTCGGTTCTCCTAGGGCTGGGCTTATGCAAGGGTTCCTGGAGTTTATCATTCCCAGTCCAGTGGCTCAAAAGGACCTCTGAGGGCAGTGTTGCAATGACACCATCTGGATGCAGACAAATGTAGCCTAACATTGCAACACAAGCCCTTTCTGACCTGGCCTTGTCAGGATCAGACTTCCAGTCAGCTAAGTGCCCGGCTAGGACAGCTGCTGACTCCTCAGGTTAGGAATTCAGTGTCTTAGTCAGTGTGAACTGCTAGGACAAAGAGCCTTGAATGGCTTACTTCCCATGGTTCTTGAGGCTGGAAGTCTGAGATCAGAGGCCAGCATGGTGGGGGAGGGTCCAGGAGCACCCTTTTTCTTACAGATGACAGCTTCCCCATTGTCTTCATTCTGTGAAAGAGAATTATTGTCTCTTTGGCCCATTCATGAGGGTTCCATGATTGGGATCAGCTTATTTACCAAAGGCCCCATCTTCCACTACCACCACTGCCTTGAGGGTTAGGTTTCAACATGAGAATCTGGGTATATCAGCGTCCACTCCATGGTCAACAGAAATGACATCAGAGGAAGGGAGCTCCTGACTCAGCACTGTGTCCTGTCTGCCAAGTACCATGAGGACTGTCGTCACAGGGCCCAAGAGTCAGTCAGGCCAGAGTGTGACACCTCTTTGCAGGCCTGTGTCCTGAGGCAGGGTGAGCCTCTTCTCTGCTACAGCCAAGAATCTGAAAGCTGGGATCTTAGACAGTGTTTTAGGGCTGTGAAGAGACACCATGAGCACAGCAACTCATAAATGAAGGCATTTAATTGGGGATGGGTTACAGTTTCAGAGGTTTAGTTCATTACTGTTATAGCAGGAAGCATGGTGGCATGCAGGTGGACAAGGTGCTGAAGAAGGAGCTGAGAGTTCCATCTGGATTCACTGGCAGCAGGAAGAGAGAGACACTGGCTTTTGAAACACCAAAGTCCACCCCTAGTGACACACTTCCTCCAGCAAGGCCACACCTACTCCAACAAGTCCACACCTCCTAATCCTTCATAAGTAGTGCCATTCCCTGATAACCAAGCATTCAAATATATGAACCTATGGGGACTGTCTATGATGGTGAATATTGGCTTTCTGTTTGGATCCAAAATCAACAAAGAAGTGTGACTACAGGTGGATCTGTAAGGGTTTTTCCTGAAAGATTATCTGATGGGGGAAAACCTTCCCCCGAGGTTGTTGGCACCTCCTGACAGATTTAAGGAGGTCTGCTTTTGTCTGCCTGCCCTCACTCCATGCTGGAAAGTATATTTACCCCATTGCTGCTGCTGCTGCTGCTGCTGCTGCTACCATTGTTCAGTTATTTCCAAGCCTGCCTTCTTCAGTCCCCCATGGACTGATGACCTGTGGCTTTCTAGACATCCTTCAGGCCTTCATCATCAGCCTGGGACTGCTGAGCCATCAGCCCCAATGATGGAGAAGATCCTGTCTTTGCAGGCTCTTCCAGGGTGTAGATGGCTGCTATTGAGCTACCCACCCTCAGCTCTGTAAGCCATTCGAATAAATCCCCTTTTGTACATTGCATTCATTCTGTTGGTTCTGTTCTCCTAGAGATCCCTGACGCACCTCCTTCTCAGCTCTTCCCTCATGGTAAAGCCTTTCTAGGATGGCTTCTAAGAACAGGACCCTGCGGTTAGGGAGTGATGAGCCACTGCTATGTGACAAGTAGTCAGAGTCATTGTGAACAGCAGGATAATGGGCTTGTGTATCTATAACGTACACAAAATGCTTAGCACAGTACACAGGGAGGCATCCTACCTTCCCTGAAGACACCCACCCCTAAACCCTGGAACCTGGGAGGGGATTATGTAGGCCTCAAAGGGATTATTCTAAGCCCAGCGTTACCATATGAGCGTGGTTATGCCTGGGTTATGCTGTCCTCAACTCAGTGTGTTGAAGTCCCAAGCTCTGGTACTTCAGGGTGAAGTATATTTGAAGGCAAGGTCTCTGTGTCATTTCACATTCAAGGATGTCCTGGGAGACCAGTGGAGCACACCTGCATGTCTGTGGGGTACCTTCCAAAGCAGCTCGTAAAGGTTGATGCCACAAGTGGGCTGACTCCTAGATGCATCCAGAACATGACAGCATTACTGGAAGGCAGGAAGGAAGAGGCGAGACCTGGCTGCAGGGAGTAGGTCACTGGGGCATGCCCTTAGGACCGCCTCTTCCTGTTTTCTCTCTCTGCTTCCTGGTTGCCATGGTTTGAGCTGCTCTGTGTGCTGCACCTTTCCCCCAGATGGACTGACACCTCTGAGATGTGAGCACAGTGAGTTCCTCCCTTAAGCTGTTTGTCAGGTGTTTTGGTCACAGTGATAAAGAGCAACTAATATATCTTTAAAGAGGTATTTTTTTTAAACTATGGCCTTTAGGTTGGCTGTAGTCTGCCATGGCAGCTAACCTTCTAAGAAGAGATGGTTAGATCGCAAGACATTCACAGGGTGAAGACCGTGCTAGGACGAAGGATGAAGCCAGTGCTGCTGCCCACACTCCCACATCCTGCTCCACCAGTGATTTCTCCCAGAAGTCTGCTCACATGGTGACGGAGGCTGAGAGCTCTCCTAATCTCCGAATGCTAGAGAGACACCAGCCAGTGTTGAGTTTAGCCAGAGTCTGAAGGTCTGAGAGCCCAGACTGAGGGAAGTCCAGTGTGAGAGCAGGTGGGATGTGAGATGTCACAGTTTATGCAGGGTCACAGGAAGGAAAAGGACAGTCTGTCTTTCTCACTTCCTGCTCTATTCAGGTGCCGGTGGGTGGAATGGCGGTCACTCACCTGGAGAAAGCCATCGGTCCTTACTCGCTCCCCCAATTCAAAAGCTATTCTTACACCAAAACATCCTCACAGACACACCCAGAAGAATGTGGAGTCAGGCGACTGGACACTAAACAGCCAGGCAAGTTGACGACAGAATTAACCACTGTGCCTGTCCCCTGCCACACACACTGACTTATGTCACCAAGTTGGGTACAAGGATGTGGCTAGATTGTTCAAGGCAGTGTATGGGGAGAGAAGGGAAGGGAGCAGACTAACTCCTGGCTGTCTGAGCTCATCTGACCTCTGGGGTGTTGTGGCAGAGGAAGGAGTGTCACACCTTCTAAAGCAGCAATGCAGCCCAATGGAGTCTGGCCTGGCCAGTTTTTTTGGAAGACATGGAAGCCCTAACGACCATCCTAGGGTGAAAGAGAGATCTGCCTGTGCCCACTATGACAAAAGCCACCTTCAGGCTTGATGCAAACTAAGTCATCTAAGTAGGGTTCACAAAAATCCCAACCTACCCCCACCTGAAGTTATCATGGGACCCCATGATATCTATGTATGATGGTACAGTGTAAATTCCAGGTCATATTTTTCAAGCTCTGAAGTTAGTGCTGGATAACCTACCAGAAACAGACAATATTGAGAATAACTATGTTCAATAGTATATTTGTGTCACCCCCAAATTAATAGATCAAGACCCACCCCCATTCACCCCCAATTTGATAGTGATAGGAAGAAGGACTTTTGAAAGTATGTTGGGTCATTGGATGCAACCCTTAGGAATGAGATCATGAGATTACGAAAAAGACTACGGAGAGCCCCGTCTCCCCTCCCACAGCTAGAATATAGCTGTCTACAAAGCAGGCAGTGGGTCCTAGCCAGATACCAAATCTACTGACACCCTGTTCAAGTTCCTAGTCTGCAGAACGACAAGAAATCACTTCCTGGCGTGCATAGCCCACCAGTCTGGTGTTCGCTTAGCATCCAAGTGGACTAAGGTGTTCCAAGGCTTTCTTTATCTTGTGTTTCCAAAATAGCTGCCACAGCTCCGTACAGCATGTCTGTGTTCAGGCAGAAAGGAAGGAAGTGGAGATCAAAGTAATGATGTCCTTTGTCCCTTTAGTCAGAAGAGTGATGCTTCACAGGAGTCCCCCGTTGGGTCTCATTGGCTAGAAATGAGTCTCACAGACGCCCTTATTGTGAGAGTTCTTGGGAATCTGAGGAGGAGGCTTGTCATGATTCATTATGCGGTGCTGGGCATGAGGCCAGAGTGGAAAAAAAAAAACTGGAGGAGAAATGTCATGTTAGGCCCTGACAGGTGGCTCATCTGCACTGACTTTTGAGAATTGTCTCTCCATAGAAAATCTTTATGACTATTTATGATAGTCATATTTGTGATGTCATCTTTGGAGCACACAGGAGTTCTTCAGTGGCTGTCATCTGTAAACCAAATGGCTTCTACAAACGACATCATTAGCATCCCAGCTGAGCGGCCCTGTGGTCTGACCTTGGCTTACCACCTTGGAGGAGGTGGCTGTGTTACCAGCTGCTCTGCTCCAAATGTGTCTGGAAAGGGAAGAAGGCAGGTGGGGCTGAGCTTTGCGGATGAAGTTGGAGGCATGAGGAGGGGCCTTCCCCGTTCCACAGAAAGCATATTCTCAATGGCAGTGATGCTGTGTTCTGGAAGAGGCTTCTGAGAGCAGAGGGGCGGCTGCTGTTGCCTGTGGCAACAAGGTGAACTTCATCCCTGATTGGATAGTTTTGTGAAGGAAATCAGAAATGGTACCCTTGGTGTTCAGCTTTAAATAAGATTCTATTGACTTATTTTTTTAATTACACAAGAGAAAAGGAAATGAAAAACAAGAGCTAAGAGCCATGCATGGGTTTTTTTCCCCTGTTCATTTTTGCTTAAAAAGTCTTTCAGAGTCGGGAGTTGGCCTGAGATGGGGCGGGCATTAATCCAGATAGTTCTGCTACAGCAGGGAAATCGTGTCTCACCCTCAGGTGAGGTGAAGTGACTTGTCAGGGGAGAGTGTTAGTGAGGTGGTTCCTCCTGACGAGGAAGGTGTGTGCTAGGCTGAGAACAGTGGACAGTGTTTGTATTTGATATCCTCTGGCCGGGACAAAATTCCTGAGAAGCAACTTGGTGGAGGTTTGTTTCACCTTACAGTCTTGTGATGGGGAAGACATGGCCCACGAACAGTTGGTCACATCATAGAGGCAGACAAGGAACATCCTACCAGAAGCCAGGCCAGCCTTGAATCCTCAGCCCCCAGTGGCCCCAAGCCTGCCGACCAGACCCTTAGTCCCAAAGCTTCAACAGCCTCCCCAAAAAGCACCACCAGCTGGAACAAGGGCGCAAATGCATGAGCCTGTAGGGGACATTCCACACCCAACCCATTAGAGACCATCTTTAGACTAAGGTAGGTAAGAGGGAGAGTTTCACGGTTTGTGGCTTCTCCCCATTCCTCAGGGTCTCTGGCTGGACAGGTGTCATCGCCATGCACCAAACTACCAAGTAGCTCATAACTGTTCCGGGGCCTGGGTTTTCTCTCCTCTGAGACAATGCAGCTCTTTCTCAGAGTCAGAAAAAGGCACGGTCTGGGGCCTGGCCTCAGTGGCGAGCCCCATCTTCCTAGACCCACCTCCTCTCTGGACGCAGCCTCTGATTTTCCCTCCTCATCCTGTGGGAAGATTCCTGCGCCTCACTGTCAGCTGAGAGCACTCCGCATCTGTGGAGAGCTGGTGATCTGTAGTAGCCTCGAGCACCACTCGTACTCCGATAAGAGCTGATGGGAAATGGAGCTGGAAAGGTACCACAAATTCCCCAAGGGCGGAGTGTGGGGCACTAACGGCGTGTTCAGTCAAGTGTGAAGATGCCACTTGGAGCAAATGGCTCAGGGTGACTGAGTCATGTCTCCCTGATCACAGGACACGCCTCCCTTCCCAGGGAAGAGCCAGGATATAAACACTTTAGTCACTGCAAAGGGGAAAAATGCAGGCTTTTCAAAGGTATCACATCAAGGTTCTAGAATATGCTTTTTACAACTCAGCTTAGGTCTGTTGCTTTTACACGAACTTTGCCTTATTATGGCCCATTAGGAGACTGTGAATACAGCATGAGTTAATGTGAACCAAGTCCTTTTAGCTTCTTTTGGCAGAATCTCCCCCAAATCAATAGGAAACTGCTTTCCTGTGTTTGCTTTCTACCTGTTGTGGCTGCTGGCTCAATTTGACCCTTCTGCCCTTCTGCGCCATTTGATAATATGTCTTGCTTATCTCATACACCCTTCCCTGTGGCACACTCTTTGTGTGTGTGCATGCGCGCACACACGTTTGTTTGTATTTATAACTCACTCAAAAACTGCAGGAGGACAGGAGACAAGATGGTAGAAGCTCCGTCTCCCTGCCAGAGAAATCCGTAAGAACGGACTGTTCGTACCTCCCTCCAACACCATCTTCCCCTGTGGGATGGGAAGCCCACCTGGCCAAGGGATGTGGAGTGAACCCTTCCTTTCTACACAATGGGACTGTGGACTTCCCTGCCAAATGGTTTCAAGCCCAGTTCTATGGACCTTTTTCCTGAGGGGTAAGGACACCATAGGTATGCTCAGCTTGGACCTACATAAAATAAGTGTGTGTAAGGCTCCCCGTGATGGGACAGACATGAGAACGGGAAGAAAGAGAAAAGCTTTCTGGGATGCCATTGTGGAACTCTGAGAAACCCAGAATTCAACATCGGAAATTGGCTCAGTATCAGAGCCAAGTATAAATGGAAGGGTGGAACATATTCTATTGAAGAATTTACTGCCTCCATTTATAGCTTTTATTTACTGTGTGTAAATTCATATGGGTGGAGGTGCATGTGTTTGCTGGTGGAGGGGGCGGTACTGCACATGTGTGTATATGGATATCTGTACCAGGCTTTTTCTTCCGAGTCAACAACCAGCTCCCAAATCATGACAAGGAGACTTATTATTAGTTTTGAATGCTCAGCCTTAGTTTAGCTATTAATTTAATCTGTTTTTCTTTATCTATGTTTTGCCTTTGTTTTTTTTTTTTTATCTTTTTTTTAATGTGTATCTTACTTTCCTGCTGTCTCCATGTCTGGCTTGTGGCCGCCTGGCTTCTGGCCCTGGAATGTCCCCTTCTTTCTTCCTAATTCTCTCCTCATTCTTCTCCCCTCCTCGATTTCTCCTCCTACTTATTCTCTCTGCCTACCAGTCCTGCCTATCCCTCTCCTGCCTGGCTATTGACGGTTCAGCTTTTTATTAGACCAATCAGGGGTCTTAGGCGGGCAAGGTAAACAGCAACACATCTTTACATAGTTAACAAAGGCAACAGAAACACATGTAACACATCTTTACATAGTTAACAAAGGCAGCAGAAACACATGTAACACATCTTTATGTAGTTAACAAAGGCAGCAGAAACACATGTAACACATCTTTACATAGTTAACAAAGGCAGCAGAAACACATATAACACATCTTTACGTAGTTAACAAAGGCAGCAGAAACACATGTAACACACCTTTGCACAGTTAAAATAATACAAATATAACACATCTTTGTCCAGTTGAAATAATATTCCACAACAGAGGCCAGAGGTCAACCTTGGATGCCATTATTTAGGAGACATCCCCCTTGTTTTTTTAGACCAGGTCTTGCTACATCACCCTGTTTGGCCTGGCGCTCATAGAGACCTGCCTGCCCGCCTCTCAGTGGGATTAAAGGTGTGTTCCGCATACCTAGCTTCCACTTTGTTTTTTGACACAGGGTCTCTCACTGGGACCTGGGGGTCACACATTGGGATAGGCTGTCTGGCCATCCTTCTGTTTCTGTCTTCCCAGCACTGGGATTACAAACATGTGCCACCGTGCCTGGCTTTTTATGTGGGTGCTGGGTTCAAACTCAGCCCTCATGCTTGCATGACAAGCACTTCCTTATGAGCTGCCCACCCCACCTGTAACTTAAATATACATAAAATATGTATCTTCTAAAAATACTTTTAAAAAATACATAGAATATAGGTCTCTGTCATCTTGTCACGAATTAAATTGTTTTGATGTATGATAACGGCACTGTTATATTTTTAAAAAGAGTATAATTTGGTTAGGTTGAAACAGATGAAACAAGATACATATCAAAATAGTTACAAGCAAGAAGTGGGAGAGATGACACAGACAAACAAGACTGGCTGTGTGTTAAAATGATTTTAACCAGGGACAGGGACTACTGTACATTTCTATGTGTTTCAACTCTTCCATGTTTCAAAAGCTGTACCTTTCAGGGACTAGAGACATGGCTCAGCCGATAAAGTGCTGAGTTCAGATACCAGCATCATGTAAAAGTCAGGCATGGCAGGGCATGTTTGTAACCGTAGATGTGGGATGGGGGGGGGAGATGGGGATAGAGACAGGTGGATTCATATGGCCTATTGGCCAGCCGTGCTCCCTGAATTGCTGAGCTCCAGGTTGAGTTGGAGAGCCTATCTCAAAAAATAAAATAGAAAGCAATCGAGGAATACATGTGACATCAACCTCTGTCCTCCACAAGCCACATGCACACACATCTGCATGCACACCATGCCTACACCCACATGAACATGTATATGCACCACACTACACACACATCCATGTGAGCATGTCTATATACCTCACACATGGATGTGAAAGCGCAACTTTCCACAGTACTCTTGCCTTCTACCATGCATCTGGGAACTGACCTTGGTCAGGCTTGTGAAGCAAGTGCCTTTGCATTCTGTGCCAGTGCACTAGCCCATAAATCAAATATTCAAAAGGTCTACATTAAAAGGAAAGCTATTGTAGTCTTGTCTCTGAGACCAAATACCTTAGAAAAACCACTGGGTCTGTTTCTTCCACTCTGCTGTGAATTGAAACGCCTGACAGACAGATCTTAAGCAGGGAACTTACTTTGGTTCGTGGTTTCAGAGGGTCTGTGTGGCAGAGTAGCAGTGGTGTAAGTGTGTGGCAGAGGCTCCTCACCTCACAGTGGACAGGAAGCAGAGAGAGAATGGATGGGGCCAGGGGCAAGCCATTCCTAAGGATTAGTCCCCTCCCCCGTCCCCTGATTTCTATTTCTTTAAATTCATTTATTAATAGGTGTTGTTATAAATAAGCACACCTATTTATTTATAATATAAAAAACAAACTGTATGACTAGAATTTCTGTCCTGGAGCAAGTGCCTTGTCAGTGTGAGAAGAGGCTGTATTCTGGTAGTGTTGGATGAGGCGGTACATATGACACTCATGTCCAGTTAACATGTAGCTGCATTCAGCTATAGCTTCACTATTGTTTTAAACTGTGCCTCCTGCACCTCCTCCTGTTTCAGTCATACCCTTGCTGGTTTTATACTAACTGATGAGTCTATTTCTCAGGTCATTTTTGAGAGGGGTGTGGGTGTCTTAGACCGTGGTGGTGGATTTGTGCATTTTTCCTTGCCGCTCTCCCATATATTGTGGTTGTATTGTTAGGTGCTAATGCCTTAGGGTTGTTATAGCTGCTTGGAGAACTGGCCCTTCTGTCACTAGGTAAGTAATGCCCCTCCTTCTATGTGACAGCTTCCATTCCTTGCGTTGAAGTCAGAGCTGCCTGAAAGTGGTTCTAGATTTTTAAAATTAGTACCTGTTGACAGAGGTTTCTGTCCCATGTGGTCCCACAGCTGTTCAGTCCCAAAGAAACATGCAGAGGTCTACATTAATTATGAACTGGTTAATAAGAAGCCTGAACTTAGTTATTATATCTTAAATTAATACATAATTCTTATGTTAGCCATGTGGCTTGGTACCTTTTAGCAGTGAGGCATTCTCATCTTGTTTCCTCTGCATCTGGGTGATGACTGCAGACTGAGCCTTTCCTCTTCCCAGAACTCTGTTCTGGTAACCCTGCCTATATTTCCTGCTTGGCTATTGTCCAGTCATCATTTTATTAAGCCAATACAAGTGACACATCTTTACAGGGTACAAGACCTTGTCCCACAGCAAGTAACAACATGGCAAATCCCATCCATTTATTTTTTTAACAATGTATTTTTGTATTTAAATTGGGTTTCTTTTAGGTATCTTAGAGCTGGTCTACTGTTTGGCTTCATTCAGACAATCTTTGTGCCCCACCCCCTTGATCTTTGTGTCCATTTTCCCCTTCCATTTGTCTGTTTCTGATGATTTTTAACTGACCTTCCTTCCCTTTTCTTCCCTCCTTCTCTTTCTCCCTCCCATGCTTCTTTCCTTCTGGGAATGGAACCAAGACCTTATGTATATTTACTCAAGAGCTTTACCCACCCACCCCCAACATACCAGCTCCAGTCTGTCCCCAACACTGACTGAACATTCTTTCTGATTCCATTTTCTCTACTTCTATCCTATTTTTCCTTCTTCCTTATCTTTCCTTTTTTTTTTAAGTCAGACACTTTTGAGTAACACTGCACTGCCTTGTAGCTTATTGTGCCCTGTGGGAACTCCTTCAGCTAATAGCCTGTAAGATACCAGTCCACCTGGGCATGTGTTCCTATACTACAAACACAGCTGTAAAGCATGCGCTCACTCTCTTGCTTCTGGCTCTCGCTTCTGGCTGCTAGATTCAGTTCCTGTTCCCGTTCGTGAAGAGGACTGTGATCTAGGATAGTGGTCTTTGAGTCTCCCCTAAATAAATAACCTTTATTATACATAATTCTGAACTAGTATGGGATAATTCTGTAACTTCCATCATCATCTGGTGCCCAATGTGGGGCCCAGTCCACATATTTTGGGATTGGTTCACCAGCCGTGTGGCCCATTGGGCACTGATTCTCATGCCTGTGGCTCTAGCCAGCACTCAGATGCAGCAGGCTGCTGCTCAGCCCTCCCCAGCTTGTGACCCGTATGCTGCCACTCGGCACATTAAATGCTGGCCCACACACTGCTGCCTGTGATACCCGCAACACACACAGTCCACAACTTGCACTGACAGTAAACTTTGGGTTTTTTCTTTGTCCTGGGCCCCAACTCTCAGAATCATTCGCTCACCTTAATAACTGCTCTTAATTTGTTAAACAAAGCATTTTTCAGTACCTAAGTAAGCAACACATGCTGTTCACTGCTGCTAGCATCTCTTGGCCACATGGCTGCAACTGCGACACCTGCAGGCCGATAAAAATTATTACACCTACTTCAATTCATTGTAATTGCCTTACCACAGGTAAGATCTGAAAAACTACAAAAACTGCTGATAACGTAATTACCCAGGAGCTGAATAATTATTTTGCTTATACTATGGAGGGTGTTCTGTAAGACTTATGCTGTTTTCCTTCTACATACCTTTATTTGATTCTAGGAATTAGTTTTGTTTTCAATATTATCTCATTTAAAAATGGTTTAATAACAGGGCAAAATATGAGGCACTTTTAGAAATAATACAGTCTTTACAGACTAATAATGGACATCTACTTGAGAAGATTAGTACTATGGAGAGGGATAGCATCAGTTTGACAGAATTATCTGAAAGAATTTGTGCTGTTAAATTTAACAATCAGAATCTGTTGAAAAGTTATGGTAGATTAACAGATAAGATACCTCTCCAGGAAGGTAATATGCACACAATCAAAATTATGTCCAAGGATGAGACATTATCTTTACTGGAAAAGTTTCATACCCTGGAATTCTCAGCGAGGGCATTAGACAGAACAGTATACAGGAGATTCAGACTTTACAAAAGGCAGTAGTGAAAAGATTTGAAAAGATTGAGGAATTTATTGAAATTTATGAGCAGGGATAAAGGTACAAGGACAGGATTTACCCTCATTAGTACATGCCAGACCCTGGGATGACTTATACAGAATTTTAACCGCATATCCAGTAATTTCATCAGAAAAACCATCTGGCACAAAGTACCCAAAGGTAGTCAAAGAATATGCATGGGAACCAATACGCATGAGCAATTTAAAAGAAATAAAAACAAGCAATAGTTTCTTATGGGCTACATTCACCTTTTGTCAGGGAAATGGTGAAAATGTGGACTTCAAGCAATAAGGCTACCCCTACATGATTGGCTTCAATTAATCTCAGCGGTTTTAGAAGATAAACCTCAGCTACTTTGGAAATGTTGTTAGAAAGAATAAGCATACTTTTTAGAACAATAGGAGAAAGCAAAAAGATTTGAGACTTCCCAAGATCAAGTTCTTGGCAAGGTTCATTACTCTGATCCTCAGGAACAGGCTCACTATGATGAATGCACCTTGTCCCT
>LOJH01038512.1:0-13286 GCA_001685095.1 Ellobius talpinus | reverse complement strand
GAGAGAGAGAGAGAGAGAGAGAGAGAGAGAGAGTTTTTCTGTGTGTGTATCACAGCATAAGTATGGAGACCAGAAAACAACTCAGGAGAGTCAATTCTCCCGTTCCACCATGTGGGTTCCAGGAATGGAACTGAAGCCATCAGGTTTGGTGGCACACACCTTTATCTCCTGAGCCATCTCACGCCTCTCCAGTGTGCTTTGTGCTGAATGCCAACCATGCAGCCATTCAGAAACTTATCTGTTCAGCAGTCCTCTTACACACCAGGAGGGACACACATTCTGGGCCAGCTTGAGATCTACCGTGTCACTAGATCACGGTGAAGAACCTGCCAGACAAATCAGGCAGGGCACAAAGGAGAGAACAGCACCAGGTAGTGACCAAGGGGAAAGGAGAGACTACAGGGAAGACCTGCAGAGACACTTCTCATCCCTTCAGCTCCTAGGGCTGCGTGAGGTGTCAAGTGTCTTCGTGTTCACAGGCCATTCCCCAAACTGCAGCAAATCTGATCCCTCTTCAGGGGCAGGAGGGGATGATTCACAGATCACAATGCCAACTCTGAATGGATGAACAATGGTTGGCCTCTTCCCAGCCTGGGTCACAAAGCTGAGTCACAGTGCTGGGCCCAGGCCTCTTTCCTCTCACATTCTCTTCAGCAGGGGTCCTGGTTTCTGAGTTCTGGGCTTCTCTGCAACATTCTTCCTTAAACACTGACGCTGCTTAGAGTTCTTCTGACTCCTTATGTCTATTTGGCACCTAAGTCTCTTACCATTCTGTGTCCACAGAAAAGGGAGTCTAGGAGACATTTGTAAACTTAAAGCTTCCCTCTTCCATACACCACCCTCCCTCTGGTCTACCCAGGACCCTCTGAATTCCCACAGGTATTTATTTCATCAAGTTCAAATCAAGTGTATTGAATTTTTAAGTAGTCCTCCCTCCCTGTCTTATGCTTAAGTCTAAGCTGATTCCAATTCAAGCTCTGGCCCCATCCTGCAACCACCAACCAGGGCCATGGCCATTTTACCTATTTATCTGTACATCATCTATGAAGTATAAAGAAAGGTGTGTGGGACAACTCCAAAAGAACATCTTACATTCTAGGAGGAAGAATGGATCTACCCTAGCAGGCGACCAAAGCCATGGCCGTCATTTTATCTACTTGTCTGTGCGTCATCTATGAAGTATGGGGGAGGGAGAGACAATTCAAAAAGAAAGTCTTAAATTCTAGGAGCAAAAATGGATCTGGGATCCTTGTGATCAGTGTGCCCCTGGGGATCTACAAAGGGAGAGGGGGGTCTTAAGCCCAGAGCTTGTAGGAGCCTTTGGAGGGGGAAGAGGCTGTGTTCCTGCCTAAAGGCAGACTCCAGCAGCCAGTGCAGGAAGAGGCCACAGGAAGAATTAGCAAAGGCTGCCTCTCCCCCTGCTGATATGAGTCCCAGAGAACCAAACCCATCACCTCCAGGCTCCAGACAATATCGGGAGCTAGGAACTGGTGCAGAGTGCAGACAGGACCCCAGCATCCTTTACACAGTCCTCCTCTCACTGAGATGCTCACACTTAAGAATACGAATCCTGGCATCTGACCTGCTACAGGTGCTGGGTGGTCATCAGGTATGGGTGGTAACCAGGAGGTGGGTGGTCACCAGGTATGGGTGGTCACCAGGAGGTGGGTGGTCACCAGGTAGTGGGTGGTCAATAGGGGGTGGTCACTGGATGGTGGGCGTTCACCAGGTAGTGGGTGGTCACCAGGAGGTGGTCACTGGATGGTGGGCGTTCACCAGGTAGTGGGTGGTCACCAGGAGGTGGTCACTGGATGGTGGGTGGTCACCAGGTGTGGGTGGTCACCAGGTAGTGGGTGGTCACCAGGAGGTGGTCACTGGATGGTGGGTGGTCACCAGGTATGGGTGGTCACCAGGTATGGGTGGTCACTAGGTGGTGGGCGGTCACAAGGTAGTGGTCACCAGGTGTGAGTGGTCACTAGGTGGTGGGTGGTCACCAGGTGGTGGATGATCACCAGGAGGTGGGCGTTCACCAGGTAGTGGGCGGTCACTAGGTGGTGGGTGGTCACCAGGTGGTCGGTGGCTACCAGGTGGAGGGCGGTCACAGGTGGTGGGTGGTCACCAGGTGGTGGGCAGTCACCAGGAGGTGGGTGGTCACAAGGTGTGGGTGGTCACTAGGTGGTGGGTGGTCACTAGGTGTGGGTGGTCACTAGGTGTGGGTGGTCACTAGGTGGTGGATGATCATCAGGTGTGGGTGGTCACTAGGTGTGGGTGGTCACTAGGTGGTGGATGATCATCAGGTGTGGGTGGTCACTAGGTGGTGGTCACCAGGTGGTGGGTGGTCACCAGGTGGTCGGTGGCTACCAGGTGGAGGGCGGTCACCAGGTGGTGGGCGGTCACCAGGTAGTGGTCACCAGGTATGAGTGGTCACTAGGTATGGGTGGTCACCAGGTGGTAGGTTGTTACCAGGTAGTGCGTGGTCACCAAGCAGAGAGCACAGCAAAAGACTGTGAATGGGGTAAGGCTCTAGGAACATGTGTGATGGTGCCAAGATATCACAAGGATACAGAGGAGAGTTTTCTTAAATGTCCTGAATGGGGGGCAGGGGTTCTGGTGTATGCAAATTACAGCCTCTTTGGAGGCTAAGGCAAAAGACTATCAATCTTGAGGCCAGATGTTTAAAGAGGACTATGGAGCCTCATGCCTGAAATCCTAGCACTTGGGAAGTTAGAGGCAGGAGGATCAAGTTCGAGGCTAGCACTGAATACATGAATGAGTTTTGGAGGCCAACCTGGGCTACATGAATAAGATCTTGTCTCAAAAATGATTTGAGTCCTACAGGTAGATCTCCATGCTGTTCTTTATTAACCTGGACCTCATTTAAACTCAGGCCAGTGGGGTGTGGGGAACCATGTCATGTTCTTCCCTTATTACTCTCACTTAGAGCTTTTTCCCTCCTCTGCCATACATCTCTTCAAATTGCTGTCAGAGAATATTGTCAAATGTAACTCCAGTGGTGCCCTGGGCTCTGGAGGAAAATCTGAAAATGCTGAGTCAGTTGTTAGATGTAGCAATGATTAAAAATTAAAGTAACTTGTATTTAGCCCAGGAGCAATAAGATACTCAAAACTGATTGCAGCCTTATGATTTCACATCTTGTTAATCCCTCTGCTCTCCAGGACACTCTCGCCTGCTCACCAGTGTGAAACGCCACGCGCCGCATTGCTGCCTCTCTCCACTGTCCCATAAGTTGAACATGTCCACATGGAAATTGAAAAACACTGTATACACCACAGTTGATTTTTGTTGTTATTCCTAAGAAGGTGATGGGCAGATGTGGATGGGATGGGTGGTGCCTGCTGTTGTCACACTGTGAATAAGTAAACAATTGAGGCATATTCGTCTAACAAACCAGTGAATTCATAAGCAAGATGCTTAGCGAGCAAGCGGCATGCAGGAGTGTGTCAGACTTCACATTTGCTTCCTCCTTACACTGCAAAGGAAACAGGGGGTTGCTTTCACCAATTGCTAACCGCAGTTGGCTAGGCATATCAGAGCTGAGCAAAACCCAAATGAAGGTGACCTTGAACTCCTGATATTCTAGCCTGTACCTCCCAAGTGCTAGAATTATAGCTTGTGCCAGCATTCCTGCCTGGAGATATTTGAAGTGTCATTAGATAAAGGGGACCGAGTTCCTTTGGGCCTCCTGGGTATGAAGCAGCTCCACAGGACCTGGCTGGAAGAACTTCCCCATGGGGTTGAGATAGAAGCTGTAGGCATCGGGGTGTCATTTCCTTAATATGTTCATTTGTTCTTCTCATGCTGTATACTGTAAATGTGAGCATTGCTTAACAAATGAACTATGCATGTTTTCTGCATAAGGGCAGATATTTTATACATCTCTTCCTGGTTTCACATCCCAGTCATACCATGTATGATATTTGTATGCTTCAGACAGTTCTATTTCCCATTGAGTTCTGATTTTTGGTGGCAGTGGTAGCCCAGCGCTACAGTGCAGGAATAGCTCTTCCTCAATTTGTCCTCCACTGACTAATCATAAATAGTTATAAAAAATGCAAAGTTGGGTGTGGTAGCACATTCCTTTAGTTCCAGTGCTCAGAAGGCAAAGGCAGGAAGAGCTCTGTGAATTCTGAGGCCAGTCTGGTCTGTGTAGAGAGTTCCAGGACTACATAATGCATAAGAACCTGTCTCCAAACAAACAAACATACAAACAAACACGGTCAGCAAATGTTTGAGGGATCAGATTCAATTGTTGAGCAAAAGTAAACTATTGTTGGTCCTCAGAGTGCGACCAAGTGTCTCAGGCAATAAAGAATCACAGTTGAAACGGATGCCGCTCATCTTGGGAGGCAGAAGGAGGAAACATTTAGTTCAAAAGACTCCTAGGACCAGAGTGCAGAGATTTGTGGACACTCAGGGCCAGAAACACAGGATCATAAGAAGTAGAAACGACTCAGCTCCGCCTTAAGCCAGTGTTGAGAACTTTGGGCCTTTCCACTGTGAGTGTCAGTTTCGTCTCTTGTGACACTGAGGTTGTAGAAAATTGCAGAATCCTGTAATTTCCCAAACACTCGTCTGCACTGGAGTTCTTGAAAGTAAGGTTGGAAAGATGGCTCAATGGTGAGAATCAATCCTGTTCTCGGAGTCTGGCTCCCAGCACCCATATCAGGCAGCTCACAACTGCCTGTAAATCAAGTTCCAGTGCCTTCTTCTGTCATCTGTAGGCACCAGGAATGCATGTGTACACATATATACTTGCATGCTACACACTTATACACATAAAATGAATTAACAGTAATAATAGTAACACTGAAAGAGTGCCAATAATAATAGTAAAAGAATTCCAAGCAGACAGGCCAGCATGAACAAGACTCCAGTTACAGCCCAGGCTGGCCTTGAACTCACCATGTAACCCAAACTGGTACTTTGAACATCTGGTTCTCTGCCACTTCCCAAATGCTGGGATTACAGGATGTGCCACTGTGCCTGGTTTAGACTAGGTGTGTGTGGGAGCTCACAGGAGAGGATCTGTCCCGCGTTTGCTAAAGGTCAGAGTTCAGACCTGTTCCTTCAAGGTTATTGACAGGAGGTTTGACCTAAGGAGTGGCTACTAACAGGATGTTTTGACCTAGGGTGTGGTTACTAGGTGCTTTGAGCATTAAGAAGGTAATTACTTTGTTCTTTGTATCTTGGTAAAGAAGTCTCTTGCCTTCCCCCCTCCTCTTTGGGTTGGGGTGTATAAAGCCTATGAGAAATAAACTCATGGGGCGAACTCAGATGCTCTTTTGTCTCTATCAGTTGTTGTTTTTGCTTTCTTAACCCTCAGGCTTCCCTCCAAGCACAGATGTATAAGCCGAGTAAGCCAAGCAAGCCCCGGCTGACGCTGTCATGTTGTTGCCCAGATGCATGGCCCTCAGAGAGAAGCTCACGACAGCGGTAGTGCAGCTAGCGCTAAAAGCCAGGGTTTGTGCATGTGAGGCACATTCTCTATCAGCTGAGCTGCATCCCAGTCATCCACAGAGAAGCACGGGTATTTATGTGTACCTGGATACATATGTGCACTGTAATATAAAATTCTTCATTATAAAGTTTATGTGGTAATTGATTCTACCGGGTCCTGTTAGGCTATGCTGAACTCTTTTATCCATAGCCAAACGATGGTGAAAGAAGATCCCCATGCTTCCTTCTAAGCATCTTGCTTCTGTATCAGAGTTTGCTAAAAAAAAATACTCGATTATTTGTTTATTCACAGTGTGACACCTGCAGCGCCACCCATCCCATCAACAGTTTACCCACCCCCTTCTCAGGACTAACAACAAAATTTCTATAGTGTGCAGTGGTTTTCAATTTCCATGTAGACGCACTCCTATCACGGCCAAGTCCAATTACAGGGCAGTGGGGAGAGATGTGGCAACACAGTCTGTGGTGTTTCTACCTTGAAAAGAAGATAAAAGTGAGTCGTGATCCAGACACAGAGCAAGCAAGATGTGACCGCCTCACCAATAAAAGTACCGAGCCATGTGGCTAACATAGAAAAGATTAATGGGCTAATATAAGTGAGTTAATAAGAAGCCTGAGCTAATGGGCCAATCAGTTTCTAACTAATGTAGACCTCTGTGTGATTTCTTTGGGACTTAATGACTGTGGGAACTGGGCAGGACAGAAACCTCAGACAACAGAACGGCGCACGTGGACAACTGCATCCACATAAAGCCTGAGAAAGCTTGGGAAGTAATTCTAGACAGAAAAGAATAAAACATGACTTATTAATAGCAAGCAGCACTTTCTCGGATAGGCTCTGCTCTTTGAAAAAAAAAGTGTCCTTGAAAGCAGAGGAATTAATAGAATATAAAATCATAATGCAGCATAGACTTCTGAGTGCTTAATCTTTGGACTTAGAATCCATTGTGTTTAATTTTAAACCATTGCTGCATTTAACATCTTACTCTTAACATTCCTAGAAATTGAACACATAATCCCAAGGAGCCGAGAATAACACTGGAATGTAAAGTACTTCGGTACCAGTCTATAGAAATGCTTCTGAAAAGAAGGACTTCTGACTGCATCGATCCCTTCCTCTGCTCCTTCTCTTGCCCTCTCCCCCGAAAAAGGAAGAGTCCCCACATCTGCTGCAGGTACACGAGGACTTGCCACCTTGCTCTTGTAGTCCATCCTACATCCGGGTGGAGCTGTCTCAGTAATTCTTAACTGCTCTCCTGGGATCACTTTCTTCCCAAGCCTACGATCAAATTGCTGTGGCTGTCCATAAGCACCGTTATGGCCATGCTTGCTGACCAAGTCCAAAACCCAGAACACCTCAGCACAAAATCCCAGCTCTCAGAACCTGAGAGATGGTTCAGCAGTTCAGGGCATTTGCTGCTCTTGCAGAGGACCCGACTTCCCGGCATCCATGTCCAGCAAGTCACAATGGCCTGCCACTACAGTTCCAGGTGACATCATCACCTCTTCCGACCTCCATGGGCACCGAAACATGGGTGCAATCAGTTCGTGGGCTGGAGTCCCAAACTGCATAGAAATGAGTAAGGGAGCTGAGCGCTAACATCTTTGACTGTCTGCTTCCTGACTGTGGACGCCATACGACCAGGACCAGCTGCCTCCAGTTCCTGTCATAGAGACTCCCTACCATGACAGCCTGCACCTCAACCCCAAATAAGGCCCTCCTCCCTCAAGTGGCTTCTGTCAGGTATTTTGTCACACAAACAAGAAAAGTAAGTGGTATATGCAAATATCTTACTAATGGGAAAAGGGTTGCATTACTACCATGAATGGGTTTATACTTATTTATCTTGGGTCTCCAATGTAAAGCAAACTGAAGTTGACTGAATTTATTCCTCTTTCTTCCATTGCTGGGACATTTGAGAGCTTTATTGCATCTTATTGCTAACCTTCCTCAAATGTGTCATGAGGTTGTCATTTTCCATGACTCATTTTTAAAACAGATAAATATAAATGTCACTGACTCTTGAAAGAGACTTTAAAAGTAGAGACTGGAGAGATAGTTCAGTGGTTTAGGGCATTGCTGTTCTTCCAGAGGTCTTGAGTTCAACTCTCAGCACCCATATGGCAGCTTACAACTGTCTGTAACTCCAGTTCCAGGGAATATAACACCTTCACACCAATGCACATAAAATAATAAAAAAAATTTAAAGAGAGACTTTAAAAGTAAGGACATGCTCAGGCCACCGAATCCAGGTAATCTAAGCAAAACTGGTCTACCACATAACCAGAACGGCAGGAGACACGGAGGGCTAGACATGGGGGCAACAGATGCTAATGCTTTGGAAGAGCTTAGAGACAGTAACAGGCCAGGGCCTAGGAGTCAGCCAATTACACACCCCCTGTCAAATAACTCTCAAGCCAGAGCAATAGGCCTACATTTTACCACTAGCCTCTGTCTGGGAAACAATTCCAGGCCTGCCCCCTGAGGGAAAGAAAATATGAAGACCCCAATCAGCCTAAGACATTTTTACTGGTACTTTGGTGTCATCCTTGATCCATATCAGCTGAGGGCTATAGCCATGGGACCATAGACCAGATAAAATTCAAGCCTTAAATACAGCATTTGGCCTCTTCCTAGACCGACTTGGCTTATATTCAATGACAAAGAAATAAAATAACATTCATTACTTCTAGAGGCTGGTCCAGTTGGTAGTGCTTGCCCATAGAACACAAGGCTTTGGGCTTAGTCTCCAAGTCACATAAACCAGGTAAGATGATACACACCTGTAATACTAGCACTAAGGAGGTAAAAGCAGGAAGATCAGAAGTTAGGTCATTATTTTCAACACAGTAAGGTCAAGGCCATTCTGAGTCACAGAAGACCCTGTAATAATTAATGATGATGATGATTATGACAAAATAATCACTTCTAATCATTCCTACTCACTAAACACATGATCATTTTATTTACAAAAGACTCGCAATTTCCCTGAGTCCTTGGACCTCGGAAGAAAGCATCATATTAAGAAATAACTAACAGGACTAGAGAGATGGCTCAGAGGTTAAGAGAACTGACTAATCTTCCAGAGGTCCCGAGTTCAATTCCCAGCAACCACGCAGTAGCTCACAAACATCTATAATGAGTTCTGGTACCTTCTTTGGGCTTGCAGTCATATATGCAGGCAGAATACTGTATAAATAATAAATAAATCTTTTAAAAATCAAAAAGAAATAACTAACATTTTAAACAATTTCTGGTAATGTAGCTTAGTGGTAGAAGTCTTGCCTAACATACTCAAGGTCCTGAATTCCACACACACACAAGCCACACACACACACACACACACACACACACAGAACAGAATTCAAATAACATTGTTCAAAAGTAAAATATAACTAAAGAAGAGAGATAGACCTGGATAATAAATGGATAAATAAATAATAAGTAGCGTAAATAGCATTAGTTCATACCATATAAATATAAGTAATTATTTATAAATAAATTAAGTAATAAATAAGTGAATGAGTTCAGAGACAAATTTTCTATGCCCAATAATTCCAAATGTCAGTAGCTACCTGCCTTCCTAAGAAGTGTCTCGTAACAACTTGCACCCAAACTATGACTGCTTTCACAAGATGTGTGCACCGTTGACAGGGCAGAGAAAATTTAGCTTCATAATGGAAATAGCTACAAACATGTCCTCAGTCAGCGATCAAGGCGAATGTCAAGCGTAAGTCGTCTGATCATGAAGTCAAGGGAATGGCATCTCACCTCTGTGGTTTCCCTTGCCTAACCCATAATCCCAGTCCGTTCATAAGAAATCATCAAGAAACCCAAATGACAGACATTCAACAAAACAACCAGTCAGTGCTCTTCAAAACTGCCAAGGTCATCAGAAACAAGGGACGCCCTAGGCAGGAGAGCTAGCACAATGCAGAAGCTATTAGTGCTAAATCGCAAACTCTGAGGTAATGTCCTAGATAGGACACAGACAGAGCAAAAGCCAATTAGGAGCAAATGAATTCTGAATAAAGCATAGACTTTAGTTGGTAATGAGATACAACATTACAGATGCACCATAGACAGAGGAGCCACGCAATGTGTGGCTCAATAATCTTTCACCCATGTGTCCAGGGAAGCCAATGGCTGACACCCCTGGTGGCCCTTTGGGGACATTCTCCATCATCTCCATACCTTGTCTGTAGATCTAAAACAAACAAAATTTTTAAGTATATAAAATTGGGTTTTAAAAAATACTTAACACATTATTATTGTGCGTATGAGGTCCCTTCCCACTGTACCCTGGAATGGGCAATGACCCCACTCGTTTTATTTTTTATTATTTTTTGGGGGGGTTCAATCTGAAGATCTGAAAAGCAAAGCAACCAGTCACTGGCTCTTACCTCGACCTCAGTCCAAAAATGGCGATCCTGCCTCCAAGAAACTCAGAATGAGACTGTGACTGAGAGCTGTCTCCTCCTGTTTTATAATCCTCTCTAGGACTGATATTAAAGGCATGCACCTCTGGTATTAAAGGCATGTACTGTCCAGTTTCTATGGCAACTAGTGGACGCCACTTGTTTTAATTGCCTCCCACAGATGTCAGTTCATATCACCATAGCATTGAGGGTGGAGATTTTAACACATCAGTTTTAGGGAAAAATAAATACTGAGATCATAATATTGTTTAAAGACTGCTATCAAGGAAAACTATATCCTACTATCAGATCAAAATACCAGCCCACTTCAGTTGACCTGCCACTATTCTTCTACACTGGTTCAAATAGATGCACGCAGATATACCCAGCTTTCTGATGTCATAGCACTGGCATGATGTCATCATCTACAAACTCTACTACTGAGAACCGCACTGCCAAGTTAGAAAAATCTTTCCTGGTTCAAGTAATTTTACAGCATATCTATTCTCAGCCACATGCAAGCCATGAGTCAGAGGTGTAGACATAGCTACGAGTCCCAGGATGTCAGCACTGTGCCGCAAGAATCACTTCTTAGATTCCCTAGCCTCCGCTGAGCGCTCTTGGCACCAAAGACTCTGTGCTTGGGAGATATCCCAATGCCAGCATGAGCAGGGACCCCTATGAATGCAGGGTGAAGGCTTTAATTGTAATCTATTAACCTTGTTTGCAACAGATTTGTAGAAATTGCCTCACTGTTAGCCAACGCGATCCTGTTTCCTCCACTGAGGTGAGTCAAGACACACACTTCCAGCCTCCTGGTAGTTCATAGAGTGGGAGGCAGCTTCCTCGCCTGGAGCATCCCAACCAAAATCTACTGTTAGGACACGAAAATGGGAGAGGCCTCCAAGTCTGTCACACTGGCCTCACACTGATTCCAGTTCGCTCGCTCCCTCCCCTCACAGGTTACTCACCCGCAGGACAAATATGAGCAGCAGAATCAAGTCCCTGTGAGTTTCCCGAAAATGAAAAATGACATTCACAAAGGAAGTTCCAGGTTTTCTTTCTTGTCTGTTGACAGTACTACTTGCTTCAAATTTCAGAGGTTTCTCAGCACTGAGCATCTGTGAGGGTAGAGAAGAGAGATGAGAGAAACAGAGGAGTGATTTAGAAACCCAGGCTTAGACCAATATTGGGTGTGTTTGATGAAATGCAGGCAGGTTCATCTAACAAGTAGCTAATGAACACCTACTCTACAGCAGGCACACACCTGCTCTCCCCAGCTTAGGTCCCTGTCTATGTAGAAGTGGCAGCCATTAAGATAACCCAAGGCAAAAGGCTAAGATCAGATACGGCAATGGACAGATCAATGTTGACTGATTCAGGAAGTGCCTTTCAATGTGACATTGATCCAGAGGACAAAAACAGCAAGCCATGCAGACAACTGGGGACGAGATGCTCCGGTCAAAAAGAAGAGAGAGAAGAGCACAAGGGGAGAGCCCTCTTGACCTGTAGAGAAGTATCTGCCTTGCAGCAAGGTCAGAACCAACCACTGTCCAGCAGAGGCCAAAGGAACGTGACTCTTCCTGCTCCCCCAGCTAATCTCCATCATGGCAAAGGCTGGTGTCTGAGGGAGAAACCTGTGCTTTGAAGAAATCACTTGAGGAATGAGGCACGAATGAGAGGGCAATGCACAGATCAACAGCCTCTAGTTACGTTTTCTCAGGCCCGGAGCTTGTGTCTAAACATAAAATCCGAGGCTGTCAAGCAAGGCGGACCAGCAGCCAAGTTAGTTGATACTGAGCAAGGAATACAGGGCCAGGGCCTTCTTAGGAAGAACCTTCAGGAGGGGCCAAGCAGGTGGTGAGTCTCAAGGAAACTTAATGTACTCGCTTGAGTCTCATCCCCCCCAAGAATCTCAGTTTTATGGGTGCACCATGGGACTTTGAGGAATCTCTGTATTCTGATAAGTTTCTTGCTGATTTCTTTAGCAAGACTTCAGAAATCCCGTTATGAAAAAGAGCTCTTCCTGCAAAGGGGGCTGGTCAGAAACTTCCAAACTCTACAAAGATGGAAAGAACAGAACTGAGGATAGGTTGGACTAAAATCATTGGAATTAGAACACCTGTTCTGTGGGTAGAAAACGAGAAGAGAATGTCACATAACTGCATGTGTTTCTTCCCAATCAACCAGATCTCTAGATCCGAAAGCACAATGACAAGTAAAAGAGAATTGGGCCCAGTGGAATGGAAGCAGGAAGTGCCATACATAAGCCTGGAGCCAGGGCAGACAGATGCTTACTAACCAGGTGGGGGAGGGGAGGGCAGGACGGCCTAGCCTGGTGTCTGCCTGTTTCCAGGATGTACCTATTTCCACCGTAGCTCTTCTCAAGCTACCAATATTACATCACTACAGAACACGCAGCTTGGAAAGACAAATGTAGTGCTTACATATATAAATAATTTCAAAAGAACAGAAGGCAGTGAGTGTAACAACCAGTGAAAGATGAGTTTTCAGACGTTGTAGTCTTTGCTGTCAATATAATTTATTTGATGTAAATTTAGGAAATTTTAAATTCAGAAATTTTGATGTTTTTAATGTTTATGGGTATTTTGCCTGTATGTGTGTCCACAGACCATGTGCATGCAGTGCCCATGGAAGCAGAAGAAAGCATTGGATCCTGTGGAACTGGAGTTACAGACAGTTGAGAGCTGCCTTGTGGGTGCTGGGAATCAAACCCAGGTTCTCTAGAAGAGCAGCCAGTGCTCCTAACTTCTGAGCCATCTCACCAGCCCCAGAAATCCTGACTTTTGGTAATGACATGCTTGTCACAGTTAGTTCAGCAAATTCCTGAGAAATATAAAAACCAGCTCTCAGAATGAACCAATTCTATCAGTTACAAAAGCTTCAAAACTATTATTATAAATTGGGATGTGGGGGCACATTTCAGTGCTTGGGAGGTGGAGGCAGGGGACTCAGGAATGTGAAGTCATTCTTAGCTACCTAGTGAGTTAAAGGCCCATGTGGATTATATGAGACCCTGTGTCAAAAAATAAAAAATTATTATTATAAAATATTGTAATAAATATGTTCTTTTATATATACATTTTTATTTCCTTTGAATATTTCCATTTATATTTCCTAAATCAAAATACTTGCCTATATTAATCATATTGCCATGTATCTTTGTGAAATGATTATATGGATTCCATTCTGCCATGACGTATTAGAGTGGTTACTTTTTGCATTTAGATTTATTGACTTTAAGACGAAATCATATCTATTTGTTCTGTTCTAGAGAAGGGAGGATTCTGGTGCTGGTGACTGAGCCTAGGGTTACATGGATGCAAGGCTTATGGCGTGGGTGCAACCTTCACTCCTGTCCCCCACCC
>LOJH01038510.1:0-13658 GCA_001685095.1 Ellobius talpinus | reverse complement strand
CACCAGCAATGGATGAGTGTTCCCTTACTCCACATCCTCTCCAGCATAAGCTATAATTGGTGTTTTTTATCTTAGTCATTCTGACAGGTGTGAGATGGAATCTCAGAGTTGTTTTGATTTGCATTTCCCTGATGGCTAAGGATGTTGAGCAATTTCTTAAGTGTCTTTTGGCCATTTGAAATTCCTCTGTTGAGAAATCTCAGTTTAGATCTGTACCCCATTTTTTAATTTAATTATTTGGTATTTTGATATCTAGTTTTTTGAGTTCTTTGTATATTTTGGAGATCAGCCCTCTATCAGACATAGGGTTGATGAAGATTTTTTTCCCATACTCTAGGCTGCCGTTTTGTCTTGTAGACTGTGTCCCTTTGTCTTACAGAAGTTTCTCAGTTTTAGGAGGTCCTATTTATTAATTTTTGCTCTCAGTGATACTGGGGTTATAGTCAGGTAGTGGTCTCCTGTGCCAGTGCATTCCAGGCTACCTCCCACTTTCTATTCTATGAGGTTCAGTGTGGCTGGATTTATGTTGAGGTCTTTGATTCATTTGGANCTTCTTTGTCAAAAATCAGGTGTTCATAGATGTGTGAATTAATATCAGGGTCTTCTATTCAATTCCCTTGGTCCACTTGCCTTTTTTTGCCAATAGCAAGCTGTTTTCATTGCTATAGTTCTATAGTAGAGTTTAAAGTCAGGGATCATGATGCCTCCAGAAGTTCCTTTATTGCACAGGAATATTTTGGCTATCCTGGGGTTTGTTTTCATAAGAAGTTGAGTATTGTTATTTCAAGGTATGTGAATAATTTTTCTGGGATTTGGATGGTGATTGCATTGAATCTGTAGATTGCTTTTTGTAAAATTGCCATTTTTTGCTATGTTGGTCCTACCTATCCAAGAGCATGGGAGATCTTTCCATTTTCTGATATCTTCTTCAATTAATTTCTTCAAAGACTTAATGTTCTTGTCATACAGGTCTTTCACTTTTTTGGTTAGAGTTACCCCAAGATAGTTTATGTTGTTTGTGGCTATTGTGACGGGTGATGTTTCTTCCTCCAGTTGGTACAGGTGGGGCCCGTGGCTTAGGTGGTCACTCTTCCTCCAGGTGCAGGCAGGTCCATGCTTTTGGTGGTCATTGATGCAGCTCTGGGGCTCCTCCAGGTGTAGGTGGGGCCCAGGTTCTGGTTGTCACAGATGCCTGTGGGGATGGTTGGGGGTGTGGGGGGACTGTTCCCAGGTCTCTGGGGTTTCTCTGGGTGAGGGTGGGGCATGAAATGTGCCTCCAAGGGCTACAGACTAGGGAGTAGGGTCTTCCAGCTGGAGACCCAGACACTCACCTCATATATGTGTGTTTGTATGTGCATGTGTGTTTTCATGCATGTATATATGTGTGTATATGTATGTATGTGTATTCGTGTGTGTATGTGTGTTCAGTGCCTGGTGTGGATGAATACTTATTGAGTTGCTAATGAGCTCTCTGGTTGACTTTCAGTTTTATGTATGGAGAACTGACCGATAAGGACACAATTGAAAAGGTGCGCCAGACCTTTGAGAACTACGAGATGAATTCCTTTGAAATTCTGATGTACAAGAAGAACAGTGAGTATCAGACAGCTCTGGGCTTTGCTTTCATGTGCTTAGAGAGGTGTTGCCTCATCTCTGTGGCTATTTGGATTTTCTTCTTCCCCCTCATCTAGTTACTGGAAGTAATTGTGTGTGGTTTACTAATCAGGACTTCATCTGTTTTTCTCTTAACTCAGTGTTTTCCCATTGGTTTATTTAGGAATGGCTAGGGAAGGTACTAGGAGTTCTTGCGATGACACCAGGAGTCAGTGCTAAGGTGGAAGTCACAAAATAATCCCATACTAGTTCAGAATTATGAATAATAAAGGGTTATTTATTTAGGGGAGACTCACAGATCACTGTCCGAGATAACAGTCCTCTGCACGAATGGGGAACAGGAACAGAGTCTAGCAGCTGGAAGCAAGAGCCGGAAGCAAGAGAGAGAGCACAGGCTTTACAGCTGCATTTATAGTATGAGACCACGCCTATGTGGGCTGGTATCTTAAATGCTATTGGCTGAAGGAGCCGAATGTGCTTCCACAGAAGCATTTGCCTTTGTGTTGGCCACAATTACTTCCACCAAGTACATAATAAAGTCTGTAGCCATGCACTCTGTAGAACTTGTTTTTCTCTTAGGAGGCTTCTTGCTCAACAGAGGTGAGCTTTCCTAAGAAGTGAGAAAGGTAGAACACATGGCCACGGCAAGACTCCTTGGTTCTGTTTTGGGGATTGTGCTATGGATCAAATCCAGAGATTCATATGTGCTAGGCAGGCATTCTACTAACTGAGCTACATCCTTAGCCCCCTGGTTCTGTTTTTAAAAAATACTTTATTTATAAATAATTCTACTCTTTGATTGAGGAAGACACCTAATGTCAACCTTTGGTCTACTCCATACCCAGGTACACACATGTGTACCTACATACATGTATATACAACACAGGTAAACATGCATACACACAAGCATGCCACACACACACATGCATACACACAGGCCAATGAAGAATCCTGTTTTTTATAGAAGTAAGGTTGATTGGCAGGTTATTGGTTCAACTAACATTTCTGGAGTGACCCCAAACTAAACAAAATTCAAGATAAAAAAAGGAAGAAAATAAAATGAGGAAAATGAAAAAATATAAGGAATTAAGAATATCATAATGAAAGATGCAGTGGGACCCAGTAAGTCAAGCTGTATACCACGTTGTCCATGCATCTCTACTTGCAAGTGTTAATTGGGAAGAGTTGTCGGTCTGGTTTGAGACCCCTGGTCTTCACTACACATTTCATGATGGGCCCCACTCTGACTCCTCCTGGATACCCTGCTGCCTCCCTGTGTTGTGGAGATCCTGTGGCTTTGAGTCTGTGGATCAGGTTCCTTCTCATGCTCCAGCAGATCATAGATTGGTAGATGTTGGGACAGGCCAAGTCTTAACCTGGGGTCTGGGTCTGAGCTGTTGTAGGGTTGGTTTGCCTGCTGGAAATGACCTTGCCCATGGTCACAATTGCAGGGCTGGCTCCCCTATATTTGCACTAAGAGGGTTGGCTCTTTTGTCCTGCCCTGGTGAGGTGCAGCTGGTGGGCATTAGGGATGGCTCTCCCACTCTTTGGACCACAGGACCAGATCTCCCACCTGCCTCTGGAATTGATGCATGGGGAGAGAGCACTTCTCCCCTGCCCCTGTCACCATAAGACAGATGGGTAATGGGGACAGCTCTCCCATGGTCACAGTTTTCAGGGCTGGCTCTTCCACACCTGCGTTAACAGTGTTGGCTCAATTGTGCTGCCCTGGTGAGGTGCAGGGCCTGATATACCAAGTGTTGCTCCTGGTGGAGGTCAGGGATGGCTCTTGCATACTTGTGACCACAGGATCAGCTCTCCCACCTGCCTCAGGAATTGATGGACAGGAGTGACAACTCTCTTCTGCTCATGTTACCACATCCCTGAAGATGGGTAATGGGGGGCACATGTCACGGGCCATGAGAATTAGAGCAGTTGACATCTAGTGTTCAGATGTTCACCCACTAGAGGAGTGGTTATCTATGGAGGTTAATCCTGTCCAGGCAAGGCCTGCAGGACCATCACCTCTGGAAACTGTTGCTCACTTTTGCTAAAGCATCTTGGTGTCTCCCCAGTACCTGCACTGTGGTGTGTAATCTCATGTGATGTGTATATGTAATCTCATGATTGCATCTCAATCTTATAAGCACATATATCTGTGGGTGGTCAGGAAGATGGCTTTCCATATATATATATATACATACATATATATATACACACACATGTCTTGATATGTAGAATATATACTGGGACATGCTTCATAGCTGGATCTATTTGACCCACAAGGACTGTGGACACTTAGAAGCCTGCCTTGCTCTTTTGCTTATTGGGTGATTTTTTCCCCTACTCTGTGGGATACCTGGTGAGAAAATTTAGTCACATAGTCAAATCCTTGGTTCCCACAGTCAAATCTCCACTCCATTCCCTGAAATAAAACCTAGAGGCCAGCTCCCTGCCATTACCTTTTATTTGGCAGGACATTTAGTCAGGAGAGGAATCTTTCAAATAGATCACATTTAGGACCATCAAAGATAGGGCTATGACCCTTCCAAGCTTGCTTGATTCTTAGTCCTTCCTGATGCAGAGATTAGGTATCCCAAATTCTACTGCAGCCAACTTGGGAAAGTGCTAACCTCAGCTGACCCCGGCTCTAACCCAGAAAGCTGTTAGTTCCCTACACCTACCCTCACCTCAGTTTACTGATGCAGATTTTAGCCTAGGAATGGAGCATCATGCATGAGCTCCCCTTCTCCCTTCTTAGAATTTAAAGCCTCCTAAATCAGCTTATTTTTTTCCTCTTTATGCTGTCTTGCATCTTTCTAGCCATGCCTCCCTGGGCCATAAAGAAGCTGAGAGTGTCATTTGGGACAGCTCTTGTCTGTTTTATGACCCTGAGAAATTAGGGCCTTGGAACATTGCTTTTACCAGAGAATTTGAGTGTGTGTGTGTGTGTGTGTGTGTAAACTAGACACTTTGCAGAGCAATAAAGAAACTGTCATGAAGAAGTATAGAGTGAGTTTGTTCCCCCTCAGATAACCAGAGGAAAAAGTCCCTTTTGCTTCTTGTAGCTTCCAATCTGGACCCTGAGAGGGCATTGAAGCTCGCCCTCAAATAGCACCTCATTAGGAACAGCTGTTCCATGCTTGCAATTTCGGGCCTGGCTCACCCTCAGCTCCACTAACAGGGTTGGCTCTATTGTGCTGCCCTGGTGAGGTGCAGGGCCTGCTCTCCCGAGTGTTGCAGCTGGTGGGGGTGAGATTTCACTTTCCATTCTTTCCAGTGGGCACAGGCCCCAGAGGTAGTAATGATAGGAGAGAGGGCTCCCTGCTCTTTGAGGCTGAGGCCCTGCATGGTGAGCTCTTCGTTGTACTGGAAGTGACTCTGGTGTTAGGGGTTTGAGCTTTTGGAAGGCAGGAGCTCTCCACACATGCTGACTAGTTCATCTGCCTGGCCACTAAATGATCCACACCTCTCCCACCCTAGGGATTGTGTTAATCTTATGAGGGACAGATAACAGCCTCTGAAGTAGCATGCTAACTTGAGCTCAGCTGTGAGGTTGATGCTAAAACTCTTCAAGAGTAGCTAACTGTGTCACACCCAAGTTTCATTTCTGTGGAAAGTTGGAAGCTAGGAATGATGAGAGCCAGGCAGAGGGTGGAGGCCTGGGTTGTGAAGTTTCAGAGGAAGGTTTGAAGACTCCATCAGGGCCATTTGTTATTTTGAATTAAGATATGGTGGTTCTGGTTACCTGGGGCTGAAGAATCAGCTGTGATAAACAAAATGCCAGAACTACTAAATCAAAGCCTTGCTTTATTGGGATGCTTGATGCTGGTTGGCTGGAGCTAAGAAATTAGTGGTGATTAAGAAGAGACTAGCGTCACTGAGGTAAAATCTTCTGGGAAGTGTTTCCTGAGAGCACAGAGAGGCTATGTTCAAGGAACAGCCAAGGCTGTACCTTGTGCTGGTAGCTGAACTTAGTAATGTGTAAGAGTCATCCAGGTGGTATTTGAAGGCATGAAGGGGTCATGGAGAGCAGCTAAGGCTTGGCATTGTGAGAGGCCAAGAGAGGCCATTGGTGAAGCTGCAGCCTCAGTGGCAGTTGAAGGTCTGGGACTGAAGGGGTCATGCAGAGAAGTTGAGGCTTAGCACCATGAAAGTCTAAGAGAGGCTATTGGTGTGTGCAGTCCAGTTGCAGCAGAAGACTCCAGCATTTTGGAGATGTTGGTATTATAGGATGACCACCAAGAACAGCAGCAGTGGAGTGGAGCCAGCCAGAGCCTAGAAGACAAGCTGTGTGTGCTGCAGAGGACAGGGTTGGAGAAGTGACCCAAGCCCTTTGGTGGAGTCCAGAAGATCATGAGTGGATCCTAGCCAATGGATGGTTGGAATTTGTTTTTGCTTTGATTTGATCATGACTGTGCCCTGATTTTTCCCTCTTGAAGTAAGCAAGTATTTTACTGGAGCCCACAGTTGAGAGACTTGAATTGTAAAAGACTTTGGATTTTTAAAAGAGATTGGTTGTTTTAAAGGAACTGACATTTTAATGCGTTTGAATTTGTAAGGACTGTGGGGCTTCTAAAGTAATTTATGTTTTTAGTATGAGATCTTTGAAATTAAGAAGGGGAAGGTTGTGGCTTAATATTGATGTGTTCCTGTGTCGAGTGGACAAGTTGTACTGGGTGGTTTTGTGTCAACTTGACACAAGCTAGAGTCATCAGAGAGGAAGGAACCTCAGTTTAGAAAATGCCTCCATGATATCCAAGCTGTAAGGCATTTCACGGTGGGTGGTGCCATCCCTGGGCTAGTGGTCCTGGTTTCTATACAAAAGCAGGTTGAGTGAGCGAGCAAGCCAATAAACAGCACCCTTCCATGGCTTCTGCATCTTCTCCTGCCTCCGGGATTCTGTCCTCTTTGAGTTCTTGTCCTGACTCCTTCAATGATGAACAGCAATATGGAAGTGTAAACCGTTCCTTCCACAACTTGCTTTTTGGTCATGGTGTCTTGTCACAGCAATAGAAACCCTAACTGAGACAGGGGTCAAAGAACTCTTGTCACAGGGTCTCCTAAGACCATTTGAAATGGAAAATTACAGTTCTAATGTAGCAATGAAATAATTTTATGGCTGTGTGTGTGTTGGGGGGGCAGTCACCACAGCATGAGAAACTGTGTTGGAGGGTCACAGCGTTAGAAAGGTTGAGGATTACTGCTTTAGGAGGTAGAATCTTGATAGAGGAAATACATCACTCAGGGTGGGTGTTGAGGTGTTATAGCCTGCCCCCACTTCCTGCTCCCTTTCTGCTTGCTGGTGCCAGCCCCATGCCTCTGCTGCTGTATCTTCTCTACCATGATGGACCCTCTTGTCCTTGAAACTGTGAGCCAAAATAAGTCATTTCTCCTCGAAGCTGTCATTGAGGTATTTTATATCAACAACAGGAAGGAAGCTAACACACTGGGCGTTTACAAGGCTTTACCATTTCCTTATTAACGACAACACTGAGCTGGTTGTGGTGATGCTCTCCTGTATCCCCAGCACTCAGGAGGCTGAGGCAGGAGGATTGAGTTTGAGACCAGCCTGAGCTGCATATTGAGATCTTGTCTCAAAAAACCAAAATCGAAACAAAACAAAACCCATGGACACAAAACAGACCTGATGCTAACTAAGGTGAATCTCGGCAGGCAGGTGTTCTGTCGGACACCGTCTGCTGGAGGATGGCAGTTGCGGTGTCAAAGATGCTTGTTCCTGAGACTTGCCAAGTGGCGGCTTTCCACTGTGCAAACAGTCTGCAGAGTGTGAGCAGCTGACTCACTGTGTCTCATGAACATGAAGACTGACTTTCAAATGATCAAAGCGTCCACAATGAAAGTGTTTGTCTGTCAACATTTAACACCAGTGAGACTGAATTGCTTTGCTTCCTATCTGTCCTAGTAAGGGTCCTATTGCTGTGAAGAGACACCATGACCACAGCAACTCTTATAAAGGAAAACATAATTGAGGCTGGCTCACTGTTGAGAGGTTTAGTCCATTATCGTCATGGTGGGAAGCATGGCCGCATGCAGACAGGCATGGTGCTGGAGAGGGAGCTGAGAGGTCTGTATCTGAATGGCAGGCAGCAGGAAGAGCAAGTGATCCAGTAGGCCTGGCTTGAGCTTCTGAGACCTCAAACTCCCCCCCCAGTGTCACACTTCCTCCAACAAGGCCACACCTACTCCAATAAAGTCACATTTCCAATAATGCTACTTCCCATGCGTCTATGGGGCCGTTTTCATTTAGACCGCCACTCTATTCATTAAAGTCATGATTTTAATGTTACCTGTTCAGATTCTAGGTCTACCTAGTCTATTTAATTCTAGTGATCTTCCCACTGGTATTTATAAGCCTTTTAATTGTTTTGAACATGTGTGTGCATGTCTGCCTGTGTAATGTGTATGGGGTATACACGTGCATGCACATGGATGCGCACATGGTTGTGCACATGGAAGCCAGCAGTTGATATGTGGTGTCTTCCTTGGTCACCACTCTGTTTACTGAGGCAGTCTCCCACTGCATTAGGAGCTCAGGGATGCTGGCTAGCTTGCTAGGGGATTCCACCTCTGTCCCCTGAGTGCTGGGTTAAAGTGTTTTGTGCAAGTTCTGGGCCGTGAACTCCAGTCCTCACGCTTGCCTGGCAAGGTCTTTACCCACTGAGCCATCATCTCCCCTGCCGTGTTGGCAGGCTCCCTGGAGTGTTGTGGCATTTCTTTCTCTTTCTTACTCTTCAGTGTTTATGGAGATCTTCTAGTCATAGGCACCAGCTTTTGGTCCACCCTGTTGGGGAGTTGGGGGTGAGTAGCAAAAGGCTTCCATGGAGTGGTCTGGAGTGAGAGTCGGGGTTTCATATGTTGGAAGATGGGAGATTTTGATTCTTTTCTGTCTGTTGGTTGGTCTGAAAGCTGACATTCCTAGAGGGCTATGTCTTTTGTCATGTGCACACTCAGGAGGCTGCATGGTTTCCTTGCAATAATGATGATTATTATGAATGAGCCAAATCAGCAAAGTTTAATGTGCTCACTCTTATGCTGGTTTATCAGTTTCCTCATTTTTCAGACAAGAAAATCAAGAAACCTTACCTCTGAAAAAAAAGCCACGCAACTCTGACCAGTAGGTCGTCGTGTGTGTGTGTGTATGTGTGTGTCTGTGTGTGTGTGTGTGTGTGTGTGTGTGTGAGTGAGTCCCTGGTTTGAGGCTGGCTGGAGCAGCTGTGCTGTTAGAGGTGTCCAGGGAAAGGGATCCTGCATCGGTGCTGCTGGGCCAGCGCTTGCAGAAGGATCTGCTGGCCAAGTCGCTATTGATTCCTACAGGCAACTTAGCCGTGAGCAAAGCTGAGCTGACACTCGAGAGAAATAGCTGCTCCCTTCTAAAAGGAGCGGATGAGTGTGGAGACAAACGCACTTGCTGAAACAGTCGTATTTTGTCTGTTTTCCACAGGGCTCATCTTTTCTTTATTCTGTGAAAGAGCCGCTGATGTGTTGTGGCTATCGCTCTCAAATCAAAGACACATTGAGAATTATTTTGCTCATTAAAATTCTTGTTTATGTTTAGGAACTTAAAACACACATACACACAAGTTAAAAAAAGTTTTTTGGAGACAGGGTCTCACTGTATTCAGAAGGACTGAATCTCATGCTGTAGACCAGGTTGACCTCAAATCCACAGACATCTGCCTATTTCTGTCTCCAGAGTGCAGGCTGTAAAGGTCTGCACCACAAAGTCTGGCAGATATGAGCTTTTTTTTCATATCAATGTTTTTTTGTTTTCCTGAGTTTTATAAATGTTTTTAGTGAGCTCTTTTTCTTATCCAAATAATAAAATTACTCCTCATTTTCTGCTCTACTGCCCAAGTAGTTACATTAAAATATTCTTTAGACTGTTAAACAGTTTGGATATGTTCTTATATATTATGTGATGTTAGTATTTAAACTGATTTTATACATTGCTCATTGAATTGTCATAGTATAGTTTATTAAATAGCTCTAGTCTTCCTGATTTGAAATTCCCTTTTCTTCCTTGTGTGTTCATGTGCGTGCAGGTGTTTGTGTGTGTGTAAGTGTGTGTGTATGCTTGTGTGCACATGCTTGCTTGTGTGTGCACTTGCATGCATACGAGTATGAACATATGTGTACATGCTTGAGTGTGGAGGCCAAAGGACAATCTCCACCTACTTGTTAGGAGTCATCCACTTTGTATTTTGAGATGGGGGTCTCTAATTGGCCTAGAGCTTCTGGAGCAGGCTGGCTGGTCAGTGAGCCCTGGGGAGCTTCCTGTCTCTGCTTGCCCAGTGTTTGGATTACATATGTGACCCACTGTGGCCAACTTCTTTTGTATGTGGGTCACGGCAATTGAGTCAGATGCTCACACTTGTACAGGTCTATCTCCTGAGCCGTCGCAGCAGCCCTACCATTTTCTTGGTACAGCAACTCCTCACATCTGTGTGTCTGTTTCTGCCTTCTTGTTCTGCTGTGTAAGTGGGCACAGTATCTGCGCACTTGGGCTTTTCTGTACTTCCTACAGGGTTCAGGCCACTGTAGCTGCCCTGCCTCATAGCTCGTCAGAGCCTGGCTCATTGTGAGTACTCATCAAAGGGTAATGTGTTCATGGACGTTTGCCTTGCAAACCGTGCCCGGTGGCGCCTCATTGTTATGGTCGTCATCGTCATTATCTGTTTCCCCTAAGCCATGCTTACACTTTTATTTTTCTATTTGAGACAAATTCCACTTTATCAAGCTCTTGAGCACAGGGGGCGCCACCATGGCTCTGACTGAAATTGCATTTTGTTTGTACAGTAAGCAGGAGGCCTGGTGTCTTACTCATTTCTGCTGTCTCACCTACAAGTGGTGCAACTCTCCAATTATTTAGGTTTTGCTTTGTGTTCTTTAATTATGAGGAGGCCAAGCATTGATTTTTCTAACATCCCCCTTGCTGTGGCTCAGATGGGCCCTCTCACCTCAGAACAGGGTGAGTTTCCTCTAACTCTTTGAGATATATTTTCTTTTTAAGTCCTTCAAACAACCCTGAGGATTTCAGTCGTTAGAAGAATTGGAAAGGAAGAAGGAAAAGGAAGTGCTAGTTTTAAACACCCGTGTATCATATATGTTTATTTTTACTTAATCTTAGGGAAGTTGGTTATCCCTATTTTATAAGTGGGTAATTGATGTTGAGAGAAACTAAGCTGCCAGGCCAGGGCTCATTGTAAAAAGAGAAAGGACTTGGCCCTGGGCTTTGGGAGGCCACAGCCCCGCCATTCATGCTGCCCGATGTTTCTGTTAACCCCAGACAAATGGTCTGTTCCTGGGCCAGGTTGCTGCTCCTAAGGCCAGTTTCTGGACCTAGCAGTGTGGCCAGCATGATGCAGCCCTTCCCAAGAGCCAGACTTGCTAACACAGCCAAAGCAGCTTGGTCTGTCCTGCTGCTAGTTGATGTGACCTGATGCCCAGAGGTCTGGTGATAAAGAGCACCTAGAAGGGGACCCAAGGAAGAGTGACAGAGGTTCAGAAATCCCTCATACAGCAGAACCTTGTGTCCTGTTATCTCACTACCAGAGTTGAAGATGTGCCAAGGCCAGGCTAAGTGACTTACTTCCTTAGAAATGAGGATCAGAGTGAATAGAGGTGTCTGACCTGGAACTGGCCTCTGTTGACCACCCGTGGCTGCGGACGCAGACAGATCCCTCTCCCTACAACAGCAGCTGCCTCTCCGTCAGCAACTCTGTCAGGTGCTGCACGCCTAGGCTCAAACACCCATCTTCCTTAGACATAGAACAGAACATTAAATGCTTGCTTTTCTCTGTATGTGCATATATAGACTCATTGCTAGCCTGAATCATGATGGAATAATTTTGCTGCAGTTCTGGGCTCTGAGACCCCTGGGAGTCCATCTGCTCTGCTCTCTACCAGCAAGATGATCAACCCAAAGGGCTCCTGACTCTCCTTAGGACCTCCAGAGAGGGAGACGTGAGACAGGCTCCAGACTCTAGAAGGTTTATGTTCACTTGAAACAACTCTCTCATCTATTGAGGGTCCAAGTGATATTTCAGTTATGATCCCTTTGGGGGTTGCTTATCAGATATTTACATTACAGTTCATAACAGTAGCAAAATTACAGTTATGAAGTAGCAGCAAAATACTTTTGTGGTTGTACACATGTCCACAACATGAGGAGCTAACTGTGTTGAAGGCTCTGGATCACTGCACTAGATTAGAATGCTTTGCTGTGGGGAGGATGGGGTTGGAATCTCTGGTTTGTGCTGGAGGACTCCTGTTCTTTCTGGAGTATTTCCATATGTGAAAAGCTGATCTGTTACACTTGCTATCTTGGTGATAGTTTGGGGTGGAGGAAGGCCTGAGTGTCCGGGAAGACACTGCCCTAGAACTGATATCTTTGGCCCATCTACCAGCAATGACTACCTGGCATACAACATGCCATTGAGACGGGCATGCAGGGTAGTAAGACAGAGAAAGTAGGTCAAGACTCCTGTCCGCAGACTGGACTATGATCTAGTTAAGGAACTAGTCCCCAGTTACTAAGGCCTTTTGGGGGGGCATGATTTCCTGTCCATTAACAGAACCAACTGAGATATAGGAATCAAGAGGCAGAGATAAAAATATCACTGGTATGACTAAGAAGCTAATACTGGGTATATAATTTGTATCTGTGGGGAAGGGTTCTTCTACAAGTGAGCCCTGCAACACACAGATGTATCCACCTCTCACGGGTAGCACGAGAGAATCCCAGGCCTCTCCTCCACCAGTCCTCACCCTGCCCTTTGTGTCTCCTCCCACCGCTTCTAAGTTCTTGTCCCTTAAATTAGCAACCCACGAGGAAAGGCCTTGGGGATTACATAGAAAGATGTTCCTCTGGGGGAAACTGCACACCAGGAGCAGGAGGCTCCTGCTTCCTTACTAGCCCTGGGGACCACCTCAAGATGAACTCTACAGCAATGTGAATTTTTGATACCAGCTTTCTATTTAGACAGAAAGGGAATGATCAGAATGATAAGTGTTTAATCAGGGAGCATTTATTTCTGAAATGACAGTGAGCAGAACTGGGCAGAGAGAGGCATAGGGCTTTACCAATGTCTCTGTTGAAATGTGGGGAATTCATGATGAGCTGGAACTCTGGAAAAGGGACAGAGGCTCCCTAACATGATGGATGTGGTAGCCCTCAAGATCTCAGAGTACTGGGTCCTTGGCAGCTGGGATACAAATAAGCAATGCGGTCCTACCAAATGGGCCCGAGGCATAGGGCCCAGCTTTCTGTGCAGTGCAGGGGAGGCTCTGAGGACTGAAGCCATACAGGAAGTGGGGCTGGGAGGATGGAGAGGCATGGCTCCTGGTCTCCTCATGGGTGTGGCTCCTCCCATCTGGTTTGACACTAGAGTGATAAAGTAGGAATACTTCCTGATTTCCATTTCAAAAAAGCCACGTGGAGTTTTCTTTGGAGCAAAAGGAAGGTGTTTTCCTGATGCGTTTGTTCTGTGTTGTCTGCTAGAATATGGCCAGGTGTGGCTTGGTACTGTCACACTGTCTTTTTGGTTTATTCTTGCTCACTTCAGGGCGAAAGGTTTCAGGTCCCAAAGATGCAGTTACAGAAGCCTTCTAAAAACAGTGGGCAGTTCCAAGGTCATGGTTTTCTTGGTTTTGAACTGCTATTCTTTTTGAACTGTGGATTTTCCTTCAAAATCTGACTGCATTCAAGCAGCCGATCGAGGATGACTCATGCAAAGGTTTGTATTCTGATTTGTGCAAGTGCATTTAAGATGGTTTTGTCCCCCCTTGACTCTCGATTTTGCTACAGAAAATTCGAGGTTGCCAAGGCAATCTTGCGCAGAGATCAGGATTTAAATCTTAGTTTGTGTTGGGTATTATGTGATTCTGCATTGTGCCTGGGGAAGAGAGAGACAGAAAACCAAGCCTTGCTTGGTAAAGCATTTAGAAATTTACCCTTTTATAGTTATGGTTTGATGCAGGAAAGCAGTCAGGCACATCTGACCGCACCAGGACTCTTCCAG